>BQMF02000766.1:0-121398 GCA_027922465.2 Turritopsis dohrnii | reverse complement strand
CAAGCTTTCGAGAAAGACTCATCTAATCGGGGAAACAATATTCCTCCTTTCTTCTCCAACCAAAGCCCACCACGCGCTTTCAGCCATTTTAGAAGAACTACTGTTTAGTCACACGGTAACCGAGTTTCATAAGAAAAGAGTCCGTGTTTGAGGGAAAAGAGTCCGATATCTGATCAATAGAGTCCGATTTTCAGTCAATAGAGTCCATCGCCTATCAAAAGAGACTGTTAAGCATTGAAAGGAGTCCGTTGATATTATTATTATTATTATTATTATTATTATTTAATAATTCTAATAATTGTTTATCTTTTAAATATGTTGATCGTTTTAGCTTTCTAATATTTACATTTTTATCTTCTAAAAATAAAGCACTTTTTGGATCGTTTGTTAATGTTCTTCGTAATCTCTCCACTGACACTTCTTTATCGTTATTATTCTTTGACATATTCTCGTTAATAAATATTCAAAAGTTTTTAAAATCATCTAAAAAAGTCCTGTGCCACATCTACACTTATACCATTTCCACTTTTATCTTCATCTATAAGTTAGCCAAACTAATGTCGACATTTTTTATAATTGATAATTCATGTCTATTCAATGTTTCTTCTCCAAGTTTTATTAACTTCATTTTCAATAATTTCATAACCATATAACTCAATCCACTAATGCTGCGTAATTCTGAATTGTTTACTTAATACCCTGTTTTACATTCTTAACTAATGGATACATTTTACCATTTGACTTTACCAATTTAACAATCTAACTTGACACTGTCCAATGTCAAGACCATTATCAAATTGATTTTGAATATCGACACGTGCAGTTAACGTATTACTTTTCGCTAACCGCATCAGCGATTATCGTTTCACTATATTCCTCTTGTGCTTGACCAAAATCATCGTCATCGTAATTATTAAATTCCATTTCCTTAACATGTTCTTCTTCTCTAATTGTTCTATTAATTAAACTGTCGTACCCGTCACGTGCTATATTTACACCTGTATTATTATCATCATGTCCCTTTTTCGTTTTCTCTTCTTCTGTAAATATTGCATCTAATATATCCTTTCCCACAATGTCATTATTTTTTTGTAGGAATTTAGCTTTTGCTTTAAATTCTGCTTCTTTTTCAAGTCTTTCAAGGAAATCTTTTGACGTATTTTCAAATAGCATTTGTTCCATTAAATCATTTCCATTTTGATATAATATTGGTTGTTGTGGTTGTGTATCTTGATTGTTTACACTATTCGTTAATGCATCGTCTTTGACTTTTCGTTTTGCAACTTTACGTTGGTTATTAACAATAATAGATTTTTGTCCTAGTTTTTCACTTAATTGTGCCGATTGTTCTTGTAATAATTTTAATTGTTCACGTAATTCATTATTTGTATTTTCATAATTTAGTTTTTGTTCTTCTAATTGTATCTCTTTATCTGACAAAAGACTTTCCCATGTTTTTGCAGCTAATGCACTTTGATCTTCTAACAATTGCCTTTGATTTGTTAATTTGTCAACTGCATCTTGTAATGAATTTATCTGTTCATTTCCTTTTCCCACAATTTGTTCGTGTGTTGATTTTAATTGAGAAATAATATTGTAATGTTCACTACTTAACTTTTCCCTAATTAAAATTTCATTTTGTCTAAGTAATTCTTCTGTTTCCAATTTATTATGCTCGTTGTTATTAGTTAGTTCTTCAACATAATGTTTTTGTTGTCTAGCTATTTCCTCTTCAAATTGTGTTTTTTGTCTTGCTATTATCTCTTCCTGATTTTGTTTTAATATTGTTAAGGCAGATAATTGTTCTTTTGTACTTCCTAGCAGTTCATCGCGTTTACGCAATTCTAATTTTTGTTGTTCTGTTTGTCCAATTTGTTCTTGTAAACTATCATTCAATCTTTCAATTTCATTTCTGTCATTTTGTAGATCATTTTCCAAATTAGTAATCAAGTTATTACTTTCTTCTAATCTACTATTTAGTTTTTCCTGTTTATCTTTGTATGTCATCTCCGTATTTTTTAATGCAGAATCAGCTTGTAATTGTAAAGACATTACACGTTCGCGTGCAATTCTATTTTCATTATCTAACGCGTCTCGCAATTCACGTTCGCGTACTTGTGAATTCATTTGTTGTTGTAACATCTGTTGTTGTATTTTTAATAATCGTTGTTGTTCATTTTGTAATGCTTCTTCATATTCATTCTTATTGTCGTCTATTGTTTGATTAGCGTTAGATATTAATTCTTCCATCTTGTTTTTATTTATGTTTAATTGTTTATTATCTCTTTCATTCGTAACACTCTACTTTCTGCTTTCTCTGCAATTTCATCTAGTTTACCTTTACGAATTAATATTCTATCATCATTATCATCATCATCATCATCATCATTATCATCATCATTATTATTATTTGTAACCATAATAGTATCATTATCATTATCTAAATATGTTTTATCAATATTACTATCTAGAGTATTAAAGAATTTATAAAATGACAATGCTGCATCATATTGAATAGGTTTTGTTTTCCTTTCTGGTATATCTTCTGATTCTATGTTATGTTCATTAATAATACCACTATATCCTAATAATGATGATGGTTGCTTTATTTCTGTTGGTATTACTTCCTCCACTTGTGTTATATCGGATCTAGACAATATTGGTTTCTTTCTTTGAAACTGTTGATTATTATTATTATTATTTGAAATAAAAACATTTCTACCAATGCTGTCATTATCATAATCGTCATCATCATCATCATCATCCACATCGTTATTATTGTTTAGAAATATATCATCTTCGGTTGTTTGAGTAGTTATTTCTATTTTATTGGAAGGTGGATAATGAGGTGGTAATTGATTATTAATTATATCATCCTTATAAAAGTATTGTCTAATCAAATTCGAAAAGTATGTAAATGTAGATCTGCATATATGTACGTCTATTCTACTGCTATTATTCTTTAATGAATGTGGTGTTATATTTGATAAGAAATTGTTATACATTACCAATGTGGAATTAATGTATTGTTGATTTCCGTCTAATGTAGATAACGAAAAAATAACTTTTGTAATCATTGGAAATGATAGGAATTTAGAGTATGTAGAGTCATCAACATAATTGTTAAATAAACGTTGAAAATTGATGGGTGATTTAAACCCATATTTTTCTTGTATATAATCAACTGAATCATCACCAATTGGTAATTCAAAATGTTTCTGTATCAATCCACAATTAATGTTATTAGCACTCATATACGCAAATAAACGAATGAAAATTGCTCCGATATTATCTTCACTATTGTAATAATAATCAACAGTGTCGTTTCCACTATCTTTACATAATCTTTGTAAAAGGGAATCCACATCTGTATGAAAATATCCATCGATTCTTGATTTTAATGATTTTAAATACAAACGTACTTTTTCCCTATCCAATCGTTCATTCCGTGTGAATACACAAGTTACTAGATAGTGTAATTCATTAATTTGCGTTATAAAGTCTGAAACGACTCTACGAAATTGAGCTAAAAATATATTTATCTCGGGCATGCTTTGTATAAGGTTATGATTATTTGAAACATCGGCTATTCCACCTTCGGTCATTATTCGCTCCAGAAATTGTGTCCACGTGACACCTTCTAAACTGCTTTCAAATGTTTTCTCGTTAAAATATCGGTATTGTAGTACAGGTGGTAAACCTTCAATCGAATTATCGTCGGCGAAATCACCATCGATAAAATGATTAACGACACCAAATATGTATTTACAATAATAGAAATTAATAAATTTCTCTTCTTGTAATAAATAGTCTGTATTTGCCATTAACCAAACATCGTAATCCTGTATTGACATGTTAAATTTCCATGCAATTGGATAACGTTTTCTACGTTCATCGAAACAAACTTCCAAAAATTGTAATACATTTTCTGATACTATTTGTCCATTTACCAAAATCCCACCATTTAAACTTGTGACAACTATTTCGTTATTTTGAAGTATATCAATAACCGTAGGATTAGACATTACCAAATCTAAATACCTAATTGGATTAACATATTCGTTATTTCCAGTTTGTGACGGAAAGAAGTTTTTAGCTATTACATCATCACTTTTTGGTTCGGGAAGTATATTTTCGTTATCCCACTCTAACTGTTCCTCTACATTATTTCCACCTAAAGTATCAACAATATCCTCGACGTCCATAAATTCACTGAAATCATTGACAATTTTTGTTTGGTAATTATTATCATTATTTTTGTAATCATCATTATCATTATCATCATCTGAATCATTATAATCACCAGCGTTGTCATTTTCAACATTAGGTGGGTACGATTGTTTATTTAAAACGGTTTTTAAATTAGAAAGGAATTGTTGCAAGTTATCATTATTTAAATTGTTAGTGCTACTTTTAGTTGTCAATATATTTCTTTCCAATGTTCCAGCTTTATCGTTTAATTCTACTAGTTTATTCGCTAAATCGTCTAATCGACTAAGTATAACATTACTATCGTCCTTATCTGAAATTGCTGGTGTTAAAGTTTTTTTTAACTTTTCGTCTTTTAACAATTTAGAATATAATTGAGTTTTCAATTGACCTTTGCGTCGTTTAAGTTCACTGTCTAGTGTACCGTTTATGTCAATTCCTCTAGTATTAGAAAATAATGACGGATCAACTTAAACGTTTGAATAGTTTCCGTTACCTAATGCTAAATTATATATACTGGAATCAGACATTAAACTAGGAATCATATCAGCACGTGTCAAAACAGCACGTAAATTCGGTGCGTGCGTATGTGTTTCGAACATAAAATCCATATCCTGTTGGTACGCATCGGCAAGTTGTCTTTCCTTCATAAGGAACTTCATGCGATCAATATTGTTATTTGCATGTCCAACCATTGTTCCTTCCTCTTGTTGATTAAAATAATTTCGCACCTCACCATCACTAACCTGCCCTTTATCGAATCTATCTTTCACATTGTTAATGTTAAAAGGTTGTAAACCCATTTGTGTTATATTATCTGGTCTGCTCAATGACACATACGGTAACAACGAATTATCAGAAAGTGACAAAGCACTATTGACAATCGTAAAGTCAGGCAGATTCAACATATTAATACGAATTCTATATCATAAATAATTTTATTTCTTATTATTACCGATTTTTAAATAATTTACAATACTTTGATTTATGCGTTGTATTGATCCCATACAATTTTCTATCTTTGTTAATCGTTCATTCATTTCAACTCGTAATTTCTCATGCATCATATTATAATAAACGTTACTCTGTTGTACCTGTTGTTCAACACTTTGTTGTTGTTGTTGAATATTATTTGTATTGTTATTTATCATTGGCTGTGATGATGTAACGTTATTTTGTTGTTGTTGTTGTTGTTGTTGTTGTTGATAATTATATTTGCGAAGTAAAAATAAAATGTTACTACGCATTTCATTTTCTATTTGATGTTGGTAAGCATTTGACGTAATCATATCGTACGATATAAAATTACAGATGGCACGAATCATTGACCAATTTGTAAACACATATAGTTTACTTTCCTCCATAATTTGTTTGTTATGTAATATTGACTCTACGAATTTACGTGCTGTCTTAGAACTGGGTTCTTGAAAAAGTGTACGCAAGCATGCATCGTTTGAATGAACGGCATTGTTCAATGACCTAGGCAAGTAATTGTTCCACAATAATGACACTAATACTTTAGTTTCTTCTCGTAAATTTCTTCCTTCCATGTTAAAACAAAAGAAATTACGAATAATAAAATATATAACGTCTGCCCAATGCAATTCCAACTCCATTCTTTTCATTAATGGATTTGTTAATGAATTACGTGCAGTGACACTGCCATTTGCTGAACATTTCCCTTCATTATTATTATTATTATTCACCATCGTCGCTTTCACTCCAACCGTTGTTGCTTGCTTTTTTAATTTTCCTTCTTTCTCCACGTTGTTGTTTTGTTCTGTTGATGAAACAGTAGCATGGTGTTCGTCGCTCACACCTTGCGGTTTTTCTTCCAACATTTCGTCTAATATGATGACTGGTGGTGGTGCAGTCTCTTCCACTACTTGAATCGTTGATTCCCTCAACAGATTGTCCAGATCCATCATAACGTTGTTGTTGTGTTGATCTACTTTCACTGCCGTCATCATCAATTATTTCGTTATCGTAATTTTCTAATATGTCTGCTGATTTCGATATTTCTTGTTCGTATGTGTTACCTCTAGATGCTCTTCCTCCGAATAAACGTGCAATTCGAAATGCATTTGATTTTAAATCCCAAATTGCTTCAAGTCTGTCGTATTCATTATCATCTGTTTGTTTAGGAACATAACACCATTGTGTTTTTTTATTGGTCGTATCAATTCTAAATTTTGATAAAACATTTAT
The DNA here is from genome assembly GCA_027922465.2 of Turritopsis dohrnii. NCBI lineage: Eukaryota > Metazoa > Cnidaria > Hydrozoa > Anthoathecata > Oceaniidae > Turritopsis > Turritopsis dohrnii. Next base: position 114,981 of record BQMF02000766.1, on the reverse strand, counting down.
TCCCTGTCTATTGTCTAATAGTAAATGAGGTAAATATTTACCAGACTCGGGAATATTTCAACGTCTTTTTTATCAGCATATTCTTTTTCTAAAGTGTTTACGTATAATTTATACAGCCAAACGTTTCGTTTGCTTACGTATTTATTTGAACCACGGACACACCATTCAGAAATTAATTTAGATAAAAGATTGGATACAGTGCCAGTACGAAATAAAACCATAATGTGTGAATTAGATAATATATTTTCTGTCCTTTCACTATTTTGTAAATTATGCATGACATATATGGTAGTGAACCCAAACTTTCGACAGACGGTTAAGAATTGAACAAATTGATTACTCTTGTCTAATATTCCTGTCATGTCATCTAAAACTAATATATATTTTGCTATTCGTGCTTCACCTTTACCACCACCACCACTTAAAAACGAAGAACCTTTTTCTTCATTATCATCATCATCAACATTATCATTTTTATTATTATTATTATTGTTGTTGTTGTTGTCATGATGATGTGCAAAAGCAAGTAGTTCACGTAAAACCACCTCTAATCTCTCTACATCCTTTACCTTTATAAAATTACATTGTCTTTTAAAGCTGTTGTTTATCTCACTTTTTCGTTTGTCGGACTAATCAATAGGTGTTAACCAAAATACAATATTTCCAATAAGCATATTTTTTTCACCCCATCTTTGAATAATACTGGTTTTACCTGTTCCATCTCTACCTATCACTCCAATGTTTCCTGTTATTAACGGACTAAAGTAAGAAGTAGTTTCTATTGTTGTTGACATAATAATTTTCTTTTTCACATCATCATCACATAATATATTGTTGTTACAGTTACAATAAAATAATAACAAAATAATGTAATAGTTAAAATATAATATATTTATTTAGAATATGATATAATAATCATCATCAACATTCGTCTTTATCTGCTGTTGTTGTTGCTGTTGTTGTTGATTCATCATCTTCACATTTGTCTTTTCTAAGAACACAATCGTCACTGTCTCCATCATTACTGTCATTGTCGTTGTCAACATCGCATAATACTCTGATAAACAATTTTATGTTGTATGGTAAAGCACGTCGTCGACGTTTACGATCTTTGCTGTTGTTGTGTTTCGTTACTACATTACCATAAACATCATCATCATCAACATCATCATCATCACCATCATCATCATCATCATATGCAACTATAAAATATTAATAATACATACGTTATTTTCATCAGTGTTGATATAAATATATACATTGCTATTCATCACTGACAATAAACAATGTGCACACATTCAACACACAAAAACAATCAAAGTGGCTGCTGCGATTAACAAATGCTGCAACGTTATGCTGAAATTAAAAATTGAAGCAGCACATGCATACTACTCTTACACAATCTACATGTCCGATGACACTTCATCCACACACACACACCAGCAGCATCATCAGACAATACACAAACACTTAACACAAATTCCGAAATATTATAATACACAACTACACTTACAACATTGATAATTGTTAATGATGAATAACAGAAATTATATAAAAGAAACATCAACAGTAAATGAAAATAACGTAAACCTCCTTTAAAATTTTTTTTTCAATAATAGTAGAACCATCTCTTCCTTTAAAAAATCTTATTCTTTGAATTGGTGATTCAACAACAATATCTTCGACGTTTGTTTCTTCTTTGTCTTGTTGTTTTTGTTTTTCTGTATCATCAACTTCTTGTTGTTGTTTTTTTTTTCCAATTTCAATCTCATTCATAATTTTTTCCATCATTATTATTTTTTTATGCAAATGATTTCTTTCAAAATCACTTTTGATTTTTTCTTTTACAAGTCTATAAATAATATACATTTGTGTAATAGTTGCAATGAAATAAAACATCATCATGCTGTTAAAAAAAAACCTTTATAATGTTAAAAAAAACACCTGCACATTAAAAAAACAAACAATTGAAAAAAAAGTAACATATAAACAAAAAAAATATATATATTCTTTAAAAAAACAATTTTTTACAACAACATTCGTCTTTTTGTTTTGTAAAGGTATTTTGATGATAATCATTATAAACTTCTTGACTAATATCTTCAAGTAGCTTTTCACTTATTACACCACCAGAGACGAATTCAAATTCAGCAAATACATCATCTAATGATTTACCTCCTTTTATCATATCATATCGTAATTGTTTATAATAATTACGTACTTCTCTTTCATCATTCTTCCAATAATCGTTTACGCATTTCAATCCATAAATTTGATGTTCATATAGGTTGCTAGCACAACAACGTAATGTTGTACAAAATACTTGAAAGGCAGTTGGTTTCCCTTTAGCATAAATAGCTATTGCACTATTCATTTTTTTCTACCTACATTATGTGAACAAAAAGAAATAATATATTATAGTAATTTAATTATCTATCTACAACATCATCATCGTTATTATTAGTATTTACCAAAGGTAATGCATCACAACGTAAATGTATAAATTCACAAAAATCAGTACAAATATCATTCAAAATTGTTGATAGTCTTGTCCTAGTAATCATTTCATTTACAATAAAGTCAAAATCACGTTTATCCATTGTGTATCCACTTGGTAAAAGCATTTGATGCGCCGCATATTGTTCATAATTAACATCATTATCATCACTATTATCAACATCTTCATCATCATCATCATCATCATCGACAATTTCCTCTTCCTGTGTCACACATCCTTCATCAATGGAAACAGTACCATCATCAACATTATCATCATCATCATCATAAACATCACTATCAGCATCATTCACATCATTGTAATATTCATCTACAATATTATATTCATCGACATCATCATCAACAATAACATCTTCTTCATCTTCATCTTCTTCTTCTTCTAATGTTACTTTTTCAATGGATATTGTATAATTTACCCTTTCAGCTGGATCATCATCAAACAACAATTCATGTTTTTCAATTTCATTAATTACATGCATTAAATCATCATTCAATTCACCATCACTTGCTATTCTTTGACATACTGTACACTTACATGTTGTGGATTGTAATCTTCTTTGTGCATATTTAATCAGGCATGTGAACAATTCTTTGTCACCTTTAAGTATTGAACTATGCGCAACACCCATTTCGTTAAATATTCTTTTATGAGATCAACTAAAAATAAAAGAATAATAACTATTATACTTAAGACAACAACCAAAAACAACAACAACATAATAATTAACACAAATATATAATCTTTAATATAATTACCTAATACATTAGTAGGACATTTCTGCATGTTTTCTTTACAAATCACAATATTTTAAAATATCAATTGTATACAGCGCAAAAATTGCCGCTGATAGAAGAATACAAAATCTTATTAATAAATGACAATCTTTCATCATTATTTATAATGTCATTTTCAAGTTTCAAAAGTTCCATTTCATATTGCGTGACGAAATCATTTGCTTTATGTACACCACCGATTTCAGCAAGCACTTTCTTCTTATTTCGTTTGTTAAATTTCAACGCAATGTATTGTTGATATTTTGCGTCGGAACAAAATTCATAAACTTTATGCAATAATCTATGTCCATGTGGTAACGTTGTTATGCCGTTATTTGAAAATAAAAAGTTCTTCTCTCCCATGTTACAAAAAATCTTCTTCATGTACGTCACCTTTTTCATGTCGTTTTTAATCAATTGTAATCGATTCGTTTGTACGGTTACGATGTTATCATTGTATCCACCTTTTTGATATTCATCAAATCCGTAAACACGAGACAGATATCCTTTTTTATCCAATACACGCACTTCATTACCACCGGTAGCAGAATCGTCACGACGTGTTTTATTTCCTTTATTCTTAAACACAAACGACTCATCGGATAACTTCAAATAGTATTCCTTTGGTTGGGTTGCAATTGCAAGATCTGTGTAGGCATACTTTTCCTTATTAACTTTATCGTTAAAATTAAAAGCATGTTCGAATGCGTAATAACCAATACGTTTACGCAAACTTTCATCACGAATACCAAATCGATCAAAGAAAGGTGATGACGTATCGATTGTGTCTGGAAATTCTAAACATATTTGGTGAATAAGCCATTCATACATACTTTGTTCACTAATAGGTTGATTATTTTTTTCACTATCATTAACAAGTAAGTGGAACTGATAGCTACACGAATCGGTATCAGTCAGAATTAAATATGGAAATATCTTTACGATATTTAACTTTTGCATTTCCAATTTTAATCTAAAAGAAAATAACTCTACTTAATACCTATTATTATTATTATTTTAAAAAAGAAAATATAAAAAAAATATAATGTATACTTTGGAGACGGTAAATAACAAAATTTCACCAGCTTATGCATCATTCTAGCAATGGAAATCTTGGCATGTGATAGTATAACGCCACCAACAAATCTCGTACCACCATCAGGAAATTCTTTCTTTTCTGAAATTATACCTTGTATGCTTCCACCGTATCTACGATGGTCAATTTCATTGTAACCATTAAAGGTAGGTTTCATAATTGCGCGTGCTAACATTTCGCTTGCGTGTGGTTCTTTTGATACGCGTTTCTTATTCTTCCTTTTGTTGTTTATACGTTTCTCCATGATGTATGCTTGCTTATCATACTTTTCATTTACCATTTCCAACATACCAAGTCGAGTATCTTCTGTTAAATTAACATCTTCTAATACCATATGTTTCTCACGAAGTCTTTCATCTTGCAATTTACGTAATGCATCTTCAAGACTAAAATATTAATAATATATATCTGAATTAATATAATTAAACAATATAATGACAATAAATTAAAACTATATATTATTATTAACCTGTCAAAAGGATTGATGTAATTATTGACATTATTATTACGATTGCTGTCGTCGAATTGCAGACTTTCTTTTTCTCGATTTATCAACGCACTAAGTTTCGGTTTATCTGCACGTATCATCCATGATCCATAACATTTGTTATTCATGTCTTTATACAATTGTGATTCGTCAGCATTTTTCGAGTTCTGTCGAAATACTTGATTTCCTACAACATAATCTCGCAAAAAAGGCGATTGATAATAAGATATAGTATGAAATACATTAGTTAATTTGTATCCCATTTCATGTACCAAATATTGTATGGTATGTATAAACATTGGAATGTAATTTATATCACCACTTCTCATATGAGTTTTTTTAGTTGTTGATTTTCCTTTACCATGAACCTGTTGCAAAAGAGATACCTTATTACCACATACAACACTTCGCTCAAAACATGGTACAAAAAATTGATTGTAAATGTCACCGATGTGACCAACAGGTGGTGCTTTAAGAGAGACATATGACAAATATCCGTATTTATCATTATTAACATCATAGGTATCTAACAATTGTTTGTATTCGTCTAAAGATAATTCTACATTAACAAAATTACCTATTGGCATTGGATATTTCATAGCATTACCGTATTGGTTATTTTCATCAAGCATAAGTATATAAGAGTAAACACGGCAAATCACACCCGCATAATCATAACGCAATATTCCTTTGTCAATATGTTGTTTATTTAATATACCACAAGTATACAAATAATTAATCAAATATCTGGTATCAAATGCTAATCGTAAAGAAGTTTGTGAAAAACCACCAAATGTTGCACTTTCAAACATATTTATTTTTGCTGTGTCTGGTAATCGTTTTAGTAAAGCCTTAGATCTAAACAAGCTTGCAGATTTGGAGAAAGTGGTCATTGACGTAAATAAATGGGGATTGTATTTAAACAATAGTTGTAATTTATTAAAATAATCAGATGCAATTACCATTAACAAGACAACATCACCTACATTATAACTACGATTCAAATCATCTAATCTTTTCATACCTAATGATTCCCACAAATATTGAACATTTTCGTATGTTTCACTACTCACAAATTCAAATTTTAATTTATTAGTAAAATTTTCCATACAAGGTAAAAACGGTTTAGACAATTCAGTACCATTAACAAAATAATCGTATGGCATACATCCTTTATCTAGAATAATCGAGAATAACTTTTTTTCATCTTCATCAGACAATTCACTATAGGGTTTGTTAAAAACAGTATCACTAAAGAAAAAAGTTTCAAATATTTCTACTATTTGTTGCACGTGTGTATCGTCTTTATTCTTAGAGAAGTTAGCTAATGATGTCGCAAAAAATTTTAAAGTGTCTTTAAAATGAAAATCCCCTACAACTACGTCTGTTACATTATACATACTACCACCTAAGAACTTAATTTCAGAAGTATTAAACATTTGTACGTCTAAATACTTTACAATAAACTTTACATCAAATCTAGCTGAATTATGTGCATATACTGGAACAATACAATTTAATACATCGTCGCTATAATCGCTTTTATCTTGTAATCGCTTATTACATACGTCATGCGCATAACCATAAATGACACGAGTCACATGATCGTGATGTATTACAATATTGTAGTCTCGAGCATTTTCCAATGTTTTCCTAATAAAATCATTCTGGAAAAATCCCATCACACAACATGTCGTTAACCACAAATTTGAATTGCTAACCTTCAAAATCAAATCGTCTTCCCAACCTACATAAAACTTATCAACTTCTAAATAACTTAAAACATCGAAAATGTCCTCTACATTTGTTAAACCTATTACACACAGTAAAGATTGTACATACTCAGAATGACAATAACAAGTTGTTTCATCATTGCGTTTCCTTTGATTTTGAATAAATAAAATAAAGTCCATTAACGAACAATAGCGTTTAGTCAATAGGTAAACTATTTCATTGAATGCACTCTCAAACATTCTATCATCATACTGATCTATTAATCTAGCAAATTCCTCAATTCTACAAAACATAAAATATTTCATTTTAAAACAAACGAATTCATAATTATGACAAATGTCATTATTACTATTACAATTGGTAATTGGAAAATCACAAATGCAACATTTTGTTATAATATTTTGATTATGATATGCTTTCTTCTCCTGCATTGTTAATTCCTTATTGACAATAACAACTTCTATTTTTAAATATCGCTTAATTGCTATTCCAACCAAGGCAATTTCGCTGCTCATGACAGTAGCTAAAGATGCATTACCATCAGTATATGCATTTAAAATTCGCGCCATATTTTTAAAACACCTATCTGTTATGTATCTATATATAAAGTCAGGCAAAAAATCTACATTACCAAGTTTTTTTTTATTATAAATACAAGACTTATACCATATGATAGGTTTGATATTTAATTGTGGATGAAACATAACACCCACACAATACGACATGACACGCATAGGTGTCATGTTTTCAAAATATTTTACTTTGTTTTTCTGTTTCTTTTTACTATCATCATCGTCTTGTAAATTTAAATCCAATGATGTTGTCGTTTCAAAATCATAAAAAAAAAGGAAATAAGTATTTTTCAATCTATACAAATCAGTTTCATAACACAGTACTTTGTCTGTACAACTTCTTGCATACAAGTCATATTGTGAAACAGTTTTCCTCATCCACTTTTTTTTACAAGCTTTCATGTGGTTTTCATTCTTTTTACTTCCTCGTTTACAATTTAAGATTCCGCGACAAACATTGCAAACACTAACTTTTGCTAAATATTTATCTTTTTCCAATATCTTAAAGAAATCATCTAAACATTCAACATACGAAAAAGTGGGTATTTGATTAACTATTTTCATAATAATATTTATTTTTCTACTTAATCTATTGTCTGCGTGAAAAGGCGTAAGAAACGAAAACAATTCTTTCCCATTTCTATTTGTAGTTGTTGTTATTATCGCTGAATCAATTTGTTGAACAAATTGAAAATTATTTTGTACACGTTTTAACTTCAATGACAATTCGTAAACATTTACGCTATACAGAACATTAAACTCTTCATTTAAAAGATAATTTAAATCATGAAGAACTTTTAATAGATAGGACAAACTTAAATCGATATTTGGTTCACCCAAATCATGTACATTATACAAAAGATTATAAACTTTCTTTACGATATTCTTATCTTCGACATTTGTTTGATGATTATTTTGTTCTTTTTTCAAAACTTTCTTTTTAATACAAATCAATAACAATTCTCTTATATCTCTCATCCACGTCATCTCCTTTTTAACAACATTTGCAATTACCTTTTTACATCTTAAAAGTGAACTCTTATATGTTAACGTATCAACATTGGTATCATCATAAGTATAATCAATATCACTTACCATTTCCACATTGTTATTATTATTATTTATTATACTTACGACTTCTTTATGTTGTTGTTGTTGTTGTTTCAATTCCACCACCTCATCATTTTCATAATTAAATTTTGCAATAAAATTATAATTTTCTTTATTTTCGTCATCATCATCATCATCATCATCATAATCAACAATATTATGATCAACATCAGCATCATCATTATTATTATTGTCATTACCATCGTCACTGCTTGAATAATTAGATTCTTCCGATTCGTCATTTATAAAGTCAGCATGGTTTCTGAGTTCATCTTTTTCCAATTCCATAAGTTCCTCCACATCATCATTGTCAATATCATTATTACCACTTTCCTGTCCTGCACATTCGTATTCTATAAATTTACTCATTGTGGTTGTGTATTATTTTTGTCATCTAAAATATAATATATTTCATAACAATTAATTATATACATAATCAAAAACACAATAATATTTTATTATTATATAAGAAGACACAACACATGATACTACTAATACAAGAAAAACAAACTAAATAAATCCTAAATATATATTAATACAATTATTTATATATAATTAATAACCATCACATATAAAAATTATTGGTAACAGTCTTGCAAAAAATCAACAAAATCATTAACGTCTTTACTATCACTGTTCTTTATCTCCTTCATCGCGTGTTGAATATGCTTCACTTCATCATCACAACGATCGAAAAACTCATCCTCAAATGGATATTCCTCAAGCATATCTCTTTCGAAAAAGCCATTTTTTTCAATTAACTGGAGTATTTCTACTCGTAACTGTTTAAAAAACAATCGTACTTTTTCTTGGGACCACATTTCATCAATAGTTGTAAGATTTTTCAATTGATACGGTGTCGCAAAAGTATACAAACTGACGTCTAAAACAAACTAAATAAATCCTAAATATATATTAATACAATTATTTATATATAATTAATAACCATCACATATAAAAATTATTGGTAACAGTCTTGCAAAAAATCAACAAAATCATTAACGTCTTTACTATCACTGTTCTTTATCTCCTTCATCGCGTGTTGAATATGCTTCACTTCATCATCACAACGATCGAAAAACTCATCCTCAAATGGATATTCCTCAAGCATATCTCTTTCGAAAAAGCCATTTTTTTCAATTAACTGGAGTATTTCTACTCGTAACTGTTTAAAAAACAATCGTACTTTTTCTTGGGACCACATTTCATCAATAGTTGTAAGATTTTTCAATTGATATGGTGTCGCAAAAGTATACAAACTGACGTCTAAAACAAACTAAATAAATCCTAAATATATATTAATACAATTATTTATATATAATTAATAACCATCACATATAAAAATTATTGGTAACAGTCTTGCAAAAAATCAACAAAATCATTAACGTCTTTACTATCACTGTTCTTTATCTCCTTCATCGCGTGTTGAATATGCTTCACTTCATCATCACAACGATCGAAAAACTCATCCTCAAATGGATATTCCTCAAGCATATCTCTTTCGAAAAAGCCATTTTTTTCAATTAACTGGAGTATTTCTACTCGTAACTGTTTAAAAAACAATCGTACTTTTTCTTGGGACCACATTTCATCAATAGTTGTAAGATTTTTCAATTGATATGGTGTCGCAAAAGTATACAAACTGACGTCTAAAACAAATAACCAATATGGGTTTCCAACTTGCTTCTTTTGAAAATATTTCATTTTTTTTCTTAAAATCAAAAAAAAACATACATTAGTTAAAAAAAAACATACATCAGTTAAAAAAAACATACATCAGTTAAAAAAAATTATAGATGATAAAATAAATATATATTTATTTTTTTTATAGATATTTTCATCACATTGCCGTTTTAAGGTTGGCATTGTTATCGCTGGTGGTGTAGATGATGTTGCCATATTTTATATTATTTATAATCACAACTAAATGAAACAATAATATACAAATTATTATATAATATAGTTAAATAATATTTATATAATATTATTCAAATATCATATGACAATTTAAATAAATGAGACAACATATGTGTCCTTACATATTGTTCAACGGTCATTAAATATCGTTTTTCAACACCTTTGAAAAAAAGTAAGTGTGTATAATAGATTGCCCATTGTGCTTCATACATGGTCAACAAATTAAAAAATCGAGCATCAACAAGAATATTACGTTTACACAAGCAATATTGAATATTATATAAATCAATATCTACACTTTTTAAGTGTCTACCTTTGATATCATTAAATAAGTTAATGAAGAAATTACGGAGATTCTCATCCATTTTCCAATATTCTTTTACCGAACAGTCTCTTTCCTCTGGATACATCAACTTTATTTTCAATTGATACATTTTCTGTCTATTTATCTTCTCATCATATAATGCTGCAATTACCAAAGCAAATAGAAATTGTGCATCATCAATATGCGAAAAATCCAATATTGTTAATATCCACTTGCGGTAATTCATTATAATTGTTGTTTTATATTATCTAAAAACATAATCAATAGTGAAATGTTTTATTGTGTAAACAATAACAACATATTGTTAAAAACAATAACAATAAAAACAACAAGACATTTTCCTAAAGAAGGTAGTCTATATATTTCAAAGAATAATTATTCATTTTTAAATAACAACAATAGACAAAAATAATCATTACCCAATTTTAAATATAACAATAGCAGTATTGTTGTACATACATATTAACGAATACGTCGTCTTTTCATATTATTACTAGCCGCCAGGGCAGCGTTGCTCGCCACCCATGTTCAGCTTGCCTTGTGTGGCAGAATTTAACTTGTGTAAAAGATTTTTTTATTTTTTAATTCATTTCTAACATTCAGAAGATTTAAAACAGAAACAAACAGCAATACGTCTCAGAATATATATTTATACGCAGAAGAGAAGTAACTTTAACGTAAAAAAATGGCAATATATAACACAGAACTGTTTACCCAGACATACAAAACCAAACATTGAATAACATTACAAAAATGTTAATTCAAAACAAATTGATACCTTCCAACTTTTTTCTTTTGTTCCAAAGTTACTACTGGACTGCAATCATTAATGAATTTTGAAATGATATGTAGTCTGTTCTTCCCAAAACCATCAACATCATGATTAAAACCATGACCATGAGTTTCATTTCTTTATGCTTTTTTATTATTGCCTGAAAGAATAATATTTCAATTGTAATACCGAAAATAAAAAAAACAACAAAAAGAAACAAAAAACAAAAAGGAAATTCAAGTACGCATTTATCCTAAAAACAATAACTAAAAACACAAATTTACCTAGAAGATAAAAAGTAACAAAAAAAACATAATGCCAAACTTATACACCCAGGCATAGGTAAACAATCAAATACCATAACACAAAATAATGCATAAATTTGATAAAATATAAACTGAAAAAAAATCCATCCATTTTTTGTAGGACATAATTCATAATTTAACCATGTGCTTCATTTCTTTAATGGTTATATATATACACTTTTTCTTTTCTGACCTAAGGGGTCAGTCACAAATCGATTTTAGGTTCAAATAACGTCATATGACGTTACAAATATTTCCCACCCACCCACCACCCATAACGTCATAATGTCGAAAATGGCCAAAAATCGATGTAATTGAGTATTTCTGTAAAAACGCTAGTTAGTTAAAAAAAACATCATACATTACCATCTCCCAACAACAACATACATAGATTCAGAACATAGCCGACAATAAAACTGGAAAATAACCCAAATTACCACAATCGGAAATCTTGCAAAAAGAACCACGGTAGTGGAGAGTGTTCTCGCAAAAAAATAGCACTTTCAAAATCGATGTTTCTGTTATGAATTTTTTAACGTCACTTGAATTAACCCACCCACCCACTAACGTCATATGACGTTATCTAAACCTAAAATCGATTTGTGACTGGCCCCTAATAAAAGAAAAGATTTCAGTTGAAGAACAGCTAAAATAATCACATTCATTGCAACCATATTGAAGCAAACAAAAACAAAAGACATAAAGTTGGCTGGAAGACAGCCAGATAGACAAAGTACCAAGCATCTTAAATTGTATAGAAAATCTAATAAAAGGCAGACATGGTTAGGTGAAATGAGCCAGCATCAGACGTTCCCCCATTTCCACAGCCATGAAAACCATTTTTAATTGATTTGTAAATAAATAAATTACAGCGCGCGTTACCAAAACAAATTTCGTTCGTTCCGCGTTCCTTTCATCCAGCATCCAGTTTTCATCCAGCGAAGATACATACTAAATGATAGAATAACTCATTATTCATAATTCAAAACTCAATTAATTAATCTTTCAAAACTAAATTAAAGTGAAAACCATTCGTTACTGTGTAAAGGAACATCATTTTTTTCTGCATTTCTTCACTGCACTTTCTTCTGTATATAAAACGTAAACAAACATTTAAATACATACACATTCGTTACCTGTTATTTTATTAATCTAAAACAAAGTAAATAAAACGTTGAAACATGTGCTGGATGTATACTTGTTATTTGTTATTCGTTTTCCACATAAAAACCATTTCAGTATGATTTTATATAATACATACATAATAAACATAATACATCTACTTACGTTCTAAAACAGAAAAGCAACAAAAGAAAATCAAAAAGTTAAACAATAAACGTTTTATAATAATACCTTCGTACAGACCTGTTCGTTCGTCAAACGATTAATGAAAATGGATTTCTTATCAACGAACATTGTCGCTATAGTTTGTACGATTTCGGCAACCAATGAAAACGGCGAAAAGACGATCACGTGTCAAAACAAATGATCGTTGGATTGCAGTGGAAGAGTTTCTTCACTGGTTGCACTGCCGCTATATGACCACGATTAAGAAGATTTTGACCATTAAAAAAACAAAAACAAAACACTCTCTAAATTAAATGTGTTGCACACGATTGCGAATTAGTATAAGTAGATTACAAGAAAAATATTCATCTAAAAACTCATGCATCAATGCTTTAAAATAAATAATCAAGGACTCGTCATGCACATGACGTTTAGAAACAGACACACTTGTACCCGTCATCAATCCACATAAATAACTAGATGATGGGGTTGAATAATAATGTTGGTTTGAACGATACTCCATAAATATAACATCTTCCACAATCTCACCAACAGGTAACTTAACATACACGAAAATTTTTTCATCCTTTAATGACTTAACTAATTTGTCATTAATAAATGACATAAGTAAAACCGTTGAATCGTCAACATACGCTTCATACCCATTATTTGTATCACCGTCATCTCCCTTCATTACAGGACAATCGCTGAAATACATAGCTTCTTTATTGACAATGGCATACCCACAATCAACACCACCCTCATCAACATCTTGTGTTTTTGTAGCACGATAAACAATATGTTGAAATTCTTCAGTTGCTTTATTCATTGCAAGAACACAATCACATTCCTTACAGAATGCAAAATAATCACCATCAATAAACTTCACACCTCTTTTTGCATGATTGTAGCCGTTGAATAATGATTTAAATTGTTGACATTTTACGTACTCTTGCTGACAAAATCGATTCAACAAATCATCTTGTGATAATTGAACTTTCAAAATTTCAGCATCGTTGTTAATTGCTCTGTGTTTTCTACGCGGTGTAGATGGTGTACAAATAGGAACAGCAATCATTTCTACTTCTTTTGTTGTCATTGTTTTGTCTGATGGTCGATTACATGCCATTATTATTAATTGAATAATGATCAACTAAAAAATTTCCAAAGTTAGAGAATGCATAATATTGTTCCTTATAAATTAACACGTACACGTTATTTGAAGACAAACAATTTTTAATTAATGATTTCAGTTCATCAAAAACTCTTCTGCAAAATGGTGACGATTCCCAAAATTTTATAGCAACGAAGACAGTGAAGGTATACGATCCATACGTATTAGTCATATACTTTTGCAAACACATAAGGTATAATTGATAAGATGCTGGACAGACAGAAATTACAATTGATGTATCATCATTATCATCATCCATAATAATCAAATTTATTTAACTACTTTACTATAATGAAAACAAAAACTTAATATATATGTTAAAATACATCACCAAGAAATAGATGACAACGTAAATATTGAAATTTATAAAAATAAAAATTATATCCCTTCTCAAAATTAGAATGTAAAATACGTTGATTTATATCAGAGAGTAACAAATTATGTATCGATTTCCATGCACTATGAGTATATACCATACTGGAAAAGTTTCTCACAGGTGAATATTCTACACCGATTTGATTTCCATCTTCATCACGAACTATTGTTTGATTTATAATACCTGCCTCTGTTTGGAGTTTAAAATTTATTATTGCAGGAATGGTTAATTTCAATTGTTTGACAATAACATCACGTGAAAAGACTTTCATACACAATAATAAAAATACATGCACTATACTTGGATCTTTCCAATTAAATAATTGACCATGTTGATTACCCACCAGTTGTCTATCAAATATTAAATTTATAATATCAATAGTCGCTAATTGTATTGACCGTTTATGCAACATATATATATCACTAGTGTTTGTAAATAATAATTGAAAATGATACAATAGATTATGAATGGTCAAGTGTCTATTACTTTTAAATATCGACCCACAGACAAAACATGAAAAACGTTTCTTTACCAGCGACTTATTAAGTGGATAAATAACACGATATAATTGACTATCAACATCTTTATCTTTATGTTGCACTTCAAAGTGATGGATTATCGTTTCCAAATTATCGAATGTCTCATACTTTTTTTTACATAAACCACAATATTTAATCATAACACCATTGAAATTATTAATATCTACCATAATTGATTTTTGTAATTAATTAATTTATCACTAAAATAATAAAAAGTAAATTGTCACAATTAAATTTATTCAGTTACTTCACCGCGATTTAATTTACTGCCGTTTTCTGTCAATAATTTGTTCCAAATATTCGACAATTTCTTCATTTCACCATACAGTGCAGCAATTCTTTTTAATTTTAATTCGTCATTGTCGTCAACATATTCCATATCCAACAGCTGTTGTGTTGTCAATCCACCGCATATGTTTCGCAATAATGATGAATGTTGTAATTGTTTTATATGTACAGACTTCATGTACGTATTTAATTTATGCATACGATCACATTGAGGTGCAAAAGAAAGTAAATAAGGATTAACATTTATAGATTTGTCTAGCTTTTCCAAAAACAATTCTTGCTTTAACAAGTTAGGAGCAGACATTTTTACACCTGCTGGGATACATTGTCCAAAATCGTCAACGAATTGCCTATCCTTGTCAGTAAACAAAATTATCCTACCCTTGACAACAAGCTTATCATATTTTTTAGTAGCAGGGTTAAAAACAAATTTAACTAAATCAACCAGATATTCAACATTATATTGTGTTACATCACAATCTTTATTCAATTCAACAATCTGCCCAATGATATATGTTTCACACATGTAAAACAATTGACCATCTTTTTTTGCCTTACACTTATACGCATTTTTCAAAGCAAATAGCGTTCTAAAAGGTGTTTCTTTCCTACCAACAGAAGTGTCAAAAACGGAACCTGGCACTTCAACATCATCATTAAAGTAATTAGACCCAACTATTAAATCAACATCGATAGACTTATCAGTTAATTTTAATTGTTCAGACATAACAAAAGACTGAGCAACATTTCCGTTTTCATCAAAAATATTTTGTCGTTTTGCTTTCTTTTTAATTACTACCGACTCACCACCACCACTTTTTTTGTTGATTCCAACAACATTATCATCATCATCATCATCATCGTCATCATCAGAATCATCTATTACAACAACTCTTTTTCTTTTCTTACTATTTCTTTTACCATTCTTTTTAACGATTTTCTTCTTCTTTTTAACAACAACAATATCGTCCTCATTATCATCATTACCATCACCTTCACCATCATCCACATCATCATCATCATCATCATCATCATCATTATTAAAATCAATGTCAACATTATCATCATCATCATCAGCATCACCAATCTTTTTCCCCTTCTTTGTTTTCTTTTTTAAATTACTTTTTCTTTTAACTTTTTCAATTTCACCAACTTCCTGTTTGTATTTATTTAAAGTAGTTAATTTTTCACTTTCAGTTAATTTCTCCCATATTGCTTTTGTAATTGCAAAGTGTTTACGTGCTTTTGTCATTTGTGTATTCATATTAACTACACCTACTTCGTCAGCAACATCCATTATACTTGACATGATTAGTTGACACACAACTATGTTCTACAATTGATTATGTCTTTTTGGTTCCAAATTTCACCCTTTTTATAGTGTTTTGAAACAATAGAAATAAATAAGTAAAATATTTACACACCTCCTTATACAATATATAAATGAAAACGTATGTTTTTTATTTATTTTCATTACTAACATTTGATGGCAAGAACGAAACGTGTATCGAGAACAATTGATTTATTGCGGTATCCGCGAGCGGTTGCAGGTGCAAAAGACGGTATATAGGTAAATCTATATTTTTAATTAAATAATTACCTTTTTAATTTTTTTTTATTAATTTTTCACATACGGAAAACAGGAACAATAAGTGGTATGGCAAGAACAAAAGCAACAGTGCCACGACTTAATAAAACACGTCCTCCTCTATTATCACAACAACAAATACAGTCGTCTTTTGTACGTTTAAATGATAAATGCGGTAAGGAAAGGTATAAGATGTGTAAAAGGCAAACAAAACAAAAGTATAAAGATAATGCAACAAACAGACGGTTAAATAGAGTCGGAAAGGCAGTGACAAAGAAAGTATTAACAAAAGTACCATAAAAAATGTCAGGTGAAATTACAAAATATGATGAAGTTAACACACCGAAAGAAATTCAATTAAGTTACTATTTAAATAGAGATAAACGATGTAATTACTGTTTTCAATATCTAGTACCACTTATTGACAGAACGGAATTACTGAAGTATTACATTAAACAAAACAGCAACAACAATAACAATAACAATGGGTTCAATCTTGACAAAGCTAACAAGAGAGGAAGAAGAAAACAATGTCACTGTCAATGAACTTTGTCAAGCAGATGATAAAACTAAAAGACAATGCCGTTTTCATGCATCATACTTTATAACAGAACAAGATGAGGGAGATGGGGATGAGGAGGATGGAGAGGATGAAGAGGAACTTATTGGTATTACAAATGGTGAAACTCTACAACTGTGGAATACAATCAAAAGAAACAAACTTATCCCAAAATGCCATGTTTGTTTAGATTCATTAAAACCTGTGAATTTTTTAAATTCTCAGGCATGTGAATCATGTTTTTGTGAATATTGCAATTGCAAGTTAATTTTTCATTATCGTGGTCGACCATATTGTCCACAAACAATTCATCATGAAATAAAAACTGAGATTTTCCTTTCAGGTATTCTATTTATGCCTGGAAAAAGCGACGAAGACTGTCTTAAAGTATTAAACAAACAAATTCAAAAGAATCCATTGAAGTTTATGGAAACACAAAAACTACGTAAATCAACACATTTATTGCTGGAAACAATCAATTTTAACGAAATAAAACCAGCAATTCAACAAAGAAATTAAATATGGAGTGTGAAGAAATATTTATAATTGTATTTATGATTGTATGGTTAATAATTTTATTTTTAATTTGGTTTTAATTGTTTTTCTTTACGATATAATTATTTACTCTTGGTTGCTATGGTTATATATCGTTATTTACTTGTTATGTTTTACTTTTAAAAATAAACAATGAACCATAACCTATTGTAATACATCCTACACCTAGCAACCATTAATTAACAATTTGCAGACTATAAGTTATACTTCAAAACATACCACCTGCATACCATTTCAAACAAAAAATAGATAAAGAAAAATAAATAAACACATGTGCGCGTGCGCAACTTTTGACAAAAAGGTGGTCTCAAACTCTGGAATTTAGTCATAACATCCGCAACGGAGGGTGAGAGAAAATTAGAGCGCTTTTTCAAGAAAATATAAGACTTTACTATGGAAAATGATATAGGTACCCCCCTCCCACCGACCATCATCATCATATGTAAATGTTTTACCTGTGCCAGCTGGTCCATCCAGATAAAACAATGTTTCAAGTTGTGCTAATCCATTGCGCACATTTGAAACAGCAGACGAAATCGCATCTACAACAACTAACTGCTGTTCGTTAAGCAGAGGCCTTACCTGCTGGGCCCTGTCAATGTAAATATTCACATCGACTTCTTCCTCAGGGATCTGCTGAACCAACTCTGTAAGGTTAAATTGTGTTAAGGACATACCAAATTGTTTTAGGACATTATCAATGTAACCCAAAACCCTTTGCTCTGCTTGAGGAGCCGCCAATGTTCGAGCGTAGTCCTCGCACAGATGCCCCTTGAATGTATTCCACAACTCGAGAGGATTGGAGGGTTCGCAGTGTGTCAAAATCGTGACAAACAGTTGTCTAAGCTGCTGAGGCATCTGGAAGGTTGATGCTTCTTCCAACGTATTGTGCCACTCTTCGTCATCTTGTAGAAGACGTCTGGCAGTACACCCTTCTCGGAACGTGTCGTAAACCACTCCATCAAAAGTACGTAGATATTCGAATGATGTAGCGCCTGGAACATGCAGCAACAAAACTCGAAGGAAAAATCGTTCTCCTTCTGACGGTCGTGCATTATAGGCTGTAGGCTTTAATGTTCCTTTTTCGTTTTTGCCATTTTTTCTCTTTGCCATGGAAGACATAATGATACGGAATATCTGTGTAAATATACTGTCGAGCATCAGGATCTTCTACATTCAGATTAAACCATGCTGTAAGGTGACTATCATTCAATGCCCCTTCAGCAGCTTCCTCTTCTTCGCCAGCTCTAAAATAAACTTGATGACGATCAGGTAAATGAACAGCTAATCGCTTAATAGTATGCGATTTTTCATGCATAGAGAACTCAAATATTCTCCATAATGCTTCGGGCGCACTACCATATCGAGCATCCAGAAACGTTTTTATTTTGTCATGTTCCAAACGTTCATTAATCTGGATATTAGCACGATCATGTCCTTTGTAAATGTATTTGAAGAGATACTTTACACTTTTGATTGTGGTACATGCTTCCAAATTGATGTGAGCATTATACTTCTTGGACAACCACGGACAGTACGGAACTACCCATTGATTATCTAAGTCCACATTTCTAACCCTCACTGTATGGCCATTGTTACGTCTGCGATACAGTGGATACCCATTTGCATTCATTTGGGTTGCTTCACAAAATCGTTTTGGGAAATCCTTGGTGCAGTTGCCATCATCTCCCATACAAACTGCATTAGGGTTAGCATTCCCACAGGGACCATGAATCATACATGTCTTGATGATATTATGAAGTTCAGGTTCCTGTTCAGGATCTGGTATTTCAGCAGAAATTAAGCTGTCGATGTCATCAGCATTACGCAGTTTATCCTCTTGTGCTAAATGGATAAGAATATGAGCATGAGGTAAAGAACGTTTCTGAAATTCAATAACATACAAATGGGAAATGGCTTTCCCCAAAACACCATTTTTATTAATGTCCTCCAAAAGTGCTTTTAATTTCAAATTGAAAACACGTGTAATCAAATCAGGTCGATAATGTGCAGGCTCATTATCTAAGTTTTCTGTGATTTCCTTCCATTTTGGATTACAGGTAAATGTGCAAAACAAATCCGGTTTGCCCATTTTAGTTACCATGGCCATAGCATCTTGATAATTCTGTTGCATTTCGTTGAGCACCCCGCCTTGCCCTCATGCGATGAACATTAGCATTTCGCCGGGCTAATCTTTGACCATCATCTTCAGTTTGGCGATACTGAGCACGTCTTTCAGCATCGTTCACTCTAAGACGTTCATTATCTGCCTGAATGTCTGGTGGCTGGATATCAATAAGCTGAAGCTGTTGGCGCCTTGCCTCAGCCACATCTTCATGTGCATGCCGACGCTGAATAACAGAGCGCATTTGCTGTTGATCAGGTGGCTGGAGCACAAACTGGCCATTCCTAAAAACTGCTTGGAAGCCAGGAATAATATTAGTGCCTCTTATATTAAACATCACAGCTCAGAAACACTAATAACAAAAAAAAGAAAGAAATAGCTACCAACTGTGAATAACCAGCACAAATCTAGGCAGAAGCAGAGAAGTATACTGACTAATACAAAATAATAAACAGAAATAGACGAAACTGTGATAATAAACAAACCTTTCTATGTAAAAACTAACGTCTTTTCAACTAACGTATAAAAAATGAACCTGGAATGCAAATAGAAAAAGTGTTAGAAGACAGAAACAGTAATAGGTTGTAAACTAAATAAAGGATTAACAGCTCCTGGGAAAGGATAAACCGCCGTAAAGTTTACCATTTTTAAATTACTATGAAAACAAATAAAGAGATCTCACCTCGTTGACGTATATTTTGTACGTATAAACAAATGAAAAACGATCAACAGGGCAGCAGACACAACCAACAGAATGATCTGATTAAATAAAAAAAATCGTCATACATTAGCCTGTAAGTAGCCTAAATTTTAAACAAACGGTTTACCTGATCTTCGCTTTGATAATACAATACAAACAATTTTATGTATATACGATATTGTTTTGCAAGCGTCCTTTCTGGAATTTGTTTACATTCTGAACGAATTGGTTGCTATAGTTTGCCCGATTGTGGAAAACAATTTTGATTGGTTCAAAAGCATCACGTCAATCAAAATAAATCAAAATAAATGCGCATTGTATAGCTTTCCCGAAAGAAACGTCACACTTCGATTACGTATCATGTATACGTGTATACTGATTACGTAACTTTAGAAAGTGTCTCTTGGCCTCTACCAGGTATTATGCGCATTGTGTTGGTCTCCTGAAAGAAACGCGACACTTAAATTACGTAACATTAAAAAAGTGTCTGTCGCCGCTGCGTGGTTTTACGACAAAAAGGGAAAAAATAAGAAGGTTTTGACCGTGCAAAAAAACCCAAATATATCACTGTCTAAAATAAAAGTGGGATGCACAATTGGGAATTAGTATAATAAGATAAATTAACTGGAAATGATTGATTCATAAAGCATTTTGTTTTCCTTCTCTTTTCTATCTCCATCCCACATTCACAAAATCAAATCATTAAATACATGTTATCAGACTATCAAACCCGACCTTGTTTTGATTTTTTATACTGTGACATTACTTGATATTAAGTTTTCATAACTGAAAATTGCTATGGGCCAATTTCTGATAATTTTTCATCAAATCACCACATCAAAACGAGGCAAGGGACCACAGTTTGGTATTTGGACATTTGAAGTAATAAGGTCTTTGAATCGCAATATAACTAAATTGTACATTACATTGATAGGATACATTTCAAGAAAACTAATAAAAATTACATATGGTGCATATTCTTTTCGCAGAGTGGTCTCCGTCCGGGATGTTTTAGGGTTAAGGGTTAGAATTATGGTTATTTTTTATCTCCATGATGAAGAGCGAACAGTAAAAAAATATGGCAGATACATTTAGGGGGGTGCGAAAAGGAAAATTTCAGTTATTGATGCGTATTCATGCATTCAACTCGCTCGTCGGAATTTGTTGAATGAATATCCGGCTTTCACGCACCGGACAACACCGTGACAACTTCTGTGCAACATGATGTTGTCTGAAGTTTTCAGATGTTTTGCGAGGCTGGTAAACATCTGATGTTGTCTGATGTTCTATATCGGACAACTGCAGGTTGCCCACTTAGGACAACATAAGAAAAATCTTACTTTCACATACACAATGAACATGTTCGAAACCTGATGTTTTTTTCGTGCCAAACCTCAATAACATGACGTTTTCCTATTTCATTTTTGACATTTTTCTCTTGCACAACCTCAACGAACATGACGTTTTCTATGTTAAACCTTTGTCCATGTGACGTGATGAAGTTTCAAAACGTGGTCAACATGATGTACTACAGAGAATAAAATCTTATGAAAACCTGTTTTATCATATACCTTCACTATTTTGGATATACAAGTGGTTAACTTTTAACTTAACCGATAGGTGATTTGAGGGGGGTGGGGTGGGCGTTGGTGGAATGGAATAAATGAAAAGCATAAATTTTGGAGAAATAAAGATCTTTGAAAACAAAATATGTACAAAACCTATAATAAAGTAAAATATTGTTTTGTAGTTTATAAATTTTTTTCCAAAAGTAAATGATAACCATATTTAAGGGTCTTTAGCGGTAAACGTTTCGATGGACTTCCATCAACCCTAGGAGTAATTTGCTCCTTAGCCCTCTTTGATGCATTATCAATATGGGCCTTGTCCACAGCTGTTATTAGCTTTTCAAACTTTCTACTTCTCCAATTCGGCTTGTGCACTTTGAAATAGCGTTCACCATCTTCATTCTCCATTTCTTCTTCAGAACTCATCATGTCTGGTACCAAAGCAATTGCAAAATTTCCTTTCTCCGCAGGTGATATCAATGAATCAGAGATTTATTTAAGAGCCTTTTGTGGTCTCTTGGATTTCTAAATATAATAAAGCATACTATTAAAGAATACCCATGTTAAATTGCATTGACTCATTGAACATTTAATTCATTTTGAATTTGTTGCAAAATATTTTCAAAATAAGGCCAAGAATACTTACATGGATTCTTCTCTGTTTTCGATTGGTGTTTTTATTTCTCTCAGGGTCTGATGCTTTACGCAATTTTTGTCTAAGCTGAGACGTAAAGTAAGTTTTAATGGCTTCTAAAGATTAAATAAATAAAAATAACCATAAACCCATTTTCTTAAGTGAAAAAAAAACAACAACAAATAACAATTTAAACATACTGTGAACAACTGCATCTCGGTGTCTAAATTTGGATTTAACCCATTCACAAAGTTTCGAATATATTTTGTCATCTTAAGGTTGACTTCATGAAATAGCCTAAATATAATTTCCTAGTATGAAATCACTATCATTTACACTATAAACTTTATTTTTACATCCACAAACCTACCCCAAACCAGTTTCAACCTTCCACTTCGGAATGTTTTGCTTTGGACCATTATCATAAGCCAATCTAACATAGTACTAAAACAGGAAAATCAAACGTTATATCTCTTACATGAGAAATGTAGTTTCATATCTTAAAGAAATGAACCTACCCTAACATTGTTTGGAACAAGCACTTCTTCTTTTCTGCTCACATTAGCCTTCTCTTCCAATTTATCGAGTCTGTCCAAAATTTCCTGATTTTGCTTTAACAAAAGCTTTAACATTTTTTTTGTATCGTTCTCATCTAAAACATTGAATCAAGTCAATGATGAAAACATCAACGTCAATTAGCCAGTTCAAAACACTTGGAAGTACTGCACTTTGTCACAGATTTATGTAAGTCTATTATTGACAAGGAAAAAATGATTTTGAACATATTCACCTTTGTTTAAAACATTTTTATCGACATCAGAAATTAAAGCAATGTTGTCACCATCACTATGATAATCATCTAAATTGTAAAAGAATATATATGTAAAAATTAGCAAATTAGCATTCGTTGGATTTACTGGAGAACCAGCACAAAGAGACTATTCAAGTGGAGAATAAGAAAACAACCCAATCACAAATTCAGAAACGTTACTCAATATTAAAATTTCTTACCAGAGTCTTTGTCATCATTACTTGCTGCTAACGACGATGGTAGAACAGTAGCATCGGACAAGGAGACTTTCTTGGCAGTTGACTTCTCAAATGAAACCTCAGACATTAAAGGCAATGGTGGCATAAATTGATTAACATCTTCAGTTGTCGATGTTTGCGGTGTCGTATTTGCAATTGCAGAGTTGTATTTCAACTTCTTTTTCCTGTTGCCCACCAAAAAACGTGGAGTATTCATGGCAACTTCCTCATCGGAGGAATCTGATAGAAACGATTTGTTAGAAGCCATGATGTTATTAAAGAAGATTTGAGTACTTAAAACCAGGCACCACGAGCCTCAAAAACTTGAAAAGAAACTTTGATTCAAGTTGGTCACATTATGAAAACAAGCGCCGACCTAAAGTCGCACATATAAATTTGGTAATTGGACGATAATAAAACTCGCCAATCAATTTGCAGAAAATCGCTACTTACACGCTGTTTCATTAATGCATAATGGCTGATCACTACCACGAGGCTACTCAAACAAGAAGCCAACAAGAGAAGATTTACTATGTGCTGTTATGACTTCTTTACATGTGAAATGTGAATTATGCAGAGATGAGTTTGTCAACATAAGTGTTGTCGAAAAGTCAAAATCACTCCCCCAAGCACCGAATATAACGAACCAACAGGATACCATCACGAGGTCGAGAAAAGTTTTGAGGGTGATGCTGAGATGGAGGATAATGGCGACGATTCGTAGAAATATTGATGATGAGGGACATGGTGAATACGAATTCAACATTGAAGACATTTCTTATGAGGTTTTTCACCAATTGTTTCAGGAAGGGACATTCTTTTACGAGGATAAACTTTAAAACGAAAATGAAGGAAGTGGGAAGGAGGCTTTGTTAGATCAGTGGATCTGTCTGTTTTTAGCATATTGGCAATTCACATTCAATATCACTGACACAGCACTGGAGTTTATCATCAAATTTCTTGCTGTCCTTCTGAAAGCCTTACAAGAAACTGATTATGTACTAATCAAAAACATGTGTAATAAGTTTCCTGAAACATTGTATTCATTCAGAGACATTTTAGGTATTGGACAGTCAAGTTATAAAAAATATGTTGTTTGTATTAAATGCCATTCATTGTATAAACTGAGCGACTGTGTGGTGCTCATTTGTGAAGTATCCTAACCATAAGTTGAAACATATGCGGAAAAAATGTGGCCAGGTACTTATGAAAACATTAAAGTCCCCCTCTGGTGACATTATACATTTTCCATATAAAATTTATTGTTATTCCCCAATAAGAAAATCAATTGAGATGCTTTCAGCCAGGGAAGACTTTGATGCTGACTGTAATAAGTGGAGGGAAATAACTCAAACAGATTTACTTACAGACATTTATGATGGTTTGATATGGAAAAATTTTGTTCATGATGGCCATTGGTATTTTAAAAATAATTACAACTTGGCAGTGATGCTTAATTTGGACTGGTTTCAGCCATTTAAACATTTGTCAAGTTTTTCCATTGGTGGAATATACTTGGTGATATTAAACCTACTGCGCTCTGAACGTTTCAAGCGAAAGAATGTTATACTGGTAGGAATCATACCCAATATGGTTAAAGAACCACCAACAAATACTTTTGTACAACCTTTAGTAGATGAATTGAACGTTGCTTGGGCTGATGGATTTAAAATTGTATTAACAAAGGCAAACACACAGATTGAGAAACTCTACAGAGTTGCCCTGCTGTGTATTGGTTGTGATTTTCCTGCTTCTCGGAAATTGTGCGGTTTCTTAGGTAAGCCCAATTATACACTACTTTACAATAATTATCTCAATTCAATTGTGATTTTTTATAGATACAAATGTTTTCATATGTTTGTGGAACGATTTACATTGTATATAAGTATTTTATATTATGAAAAGTTAATCACTGCCAAACTTAAATGGGATCTGTTCTTGACCCTAATGAAAACTGCAAAACCTTTTTGAATGACATATATGCTCAAATAAATTTCTTCTCTGATAATAATAGTAATAATACAGGCCTGGTTGTATGAAAATTGGCGGATATGTCATCCCAGACATTAATTGATGATATCAGTTATGGCGTCCGTCCATTTTTTTCCTGTTATGATTATCTTAATTCTGTATGATAATCAAGTCAATTTTGAAATGTGTCTTATGTCAAAATGAAATTTTCGCAGCAAATGAATGTAGCAAGAAACAAAACAACAAAGTTTTAGAAAATTCGGATCGTAAAATGTTTTCTCTCAACATGACTTTGTTGATATATAAAAATTTATACAAAAGATAATAAAATGGAATAATAAAACCTGAAGAAAGAAAAAGATGTATAATGTAATAAAGAAATTCTAAAAGAATTATTTGTGTAACTCTACATTGTTTTGTTTTGAATTTCAAATTGTTTCTGAATTAAGGATAGTCATCACCCCTGTAATCGAAAAAATCAAATTTTTTTTTATTTCATTAAAAGATAAAGCTTTCAGAGAGCTTTATGAAAATGTATATATGATGCTATAAAAATTTATCATTTGGTACGAAATTTTAAATTTAGTGGTATTTCATTTCATGTTTACTGCAATTCGTTTACACAACCTATTCAGCATGTTTACAAGAACTATGTTTTCTTTTAATAGTAAAGTTATTAATTATTCATGTAAAGCAAATAACAGCTATTGTTTCTTTTGTTAAGTTGTTTATTCAACCGATCGCAAAATGGAATTTCTTTGGAAGAGGTTTTCTCGATAAGTATTTTTGCGTTACTTATCTGTCTTTAAATACCTCCAAAAACCCCTACGATGGAACCTTTTGGAATACTATTGTAACTTTTTTAATAACGTTTAAAACCTTAAACTGACAAAAATTACAAAATACTATCTGTAACAAAGGTCCTTGTGCACGCGGAATAGAATTTGATTCATTTATTAATTTTCAAAACATAACTTTTCTTCATTGTTAAATTTTCAATGAATACAATATCACACACATGAAATTCCTTTATTCATCAGCTGATTTTCTACGTTATTTTCTACGACCAAGCAAAGAAAATTTATGAGCACTAAGTTTTAATTTGAAACTGCTAGCGTATTCCAAACCGATTGAGACCTTATTACTCATTAAGGAAATGGCAACAAAGTTGTGGACTTAATCTGAGAAACGTTTATTGTGAAATTCAATCAATGTATACAAACCATTTCTGTAGCTAAACTGTTACTTTCAACAGGTTGGGACAGATTTTTGTTGACTTTTGAATAAACGTTTGATGTGACACTTGTCATTACAAGCCACATATGCGATTGTCACACACCATAAAAAATGTGGTGTATGTGGTCTTATTATTGGAAGTGGTTCATCTTGATTGTTATTGACATGTTGAATTGGAGACGATCTTCTGCCCCATTTCATTGAAAATACTGATCCAATTGACTGTGGTTCGAACATTGTGCAATTTGAATGTTTAGACCCAACTATGGCTTTGCGAAGAAGAATTCGTTTTAGACTGGATTTTAATTGTCTAACATCTGGGTTATTGTTAAAGCCGTTTTTTCCTCTGATACAGGCAAACAGGAGTTCCAGATGATCTTGAGATAATTTGTACGTCAAGATGTATTTGAAAGGATCGTTGATCCTGTTCAATATACGATGTTGTAATGTAATTACACTTTTCGATGATATGATTAAACCTAATACAAAGGTTTTCCTTCTATGTTTTAACAATGGAACACCATTTTTATCTTTTAAATTGGAAAGATATTCGATTGTCTCTACAAGAAATGGGTACCAGTGATTTTTATTGCCATTTGAAAAAGCCTTTTTAAATCCTTTTCCGAAAGAACTTTTGGTGTTAAGATAATCAAAAAGACCATCAATTGTTCGAATGAATTTAATAGTTCCACCAGCATCATTGCAACCAGGATACCCACTTGTTTTCAAAAATTCAAGGGCATCAGCTACTGAGCTACTCAATGTCTGAGCGGCAATTGAAACGTTCATCTTATGTCGATGAAATTGTACGTGTCCTTTTGAAAGCTTATTTGCAAACTTGAGGCCTTCTTTGTCTTGAAATTCATGGAGAATTTTAATGTGATCCCATTTTATAACTCTTCCATCAGCATCAACGAACTCTTTGACATCAGCCAATGCATTTCTGGCTAATTTAAGCAAGTTTTGAAGGGTTTAACATACCCAAGTCACTTGAACTTTTGTTGTGATGGATCATAGAGGGACCTCAAATAGCATCTGAGTCAAAACGACCACATACAACAAATGATAAATCTGTTGAAATTCATGGTAAAAACTGATCGACAAGTGCAATATGCATCTGGTTAAAGTGAGTATAGGGGATACAATCAAATGAACAAAACTCCACTAACTGTTGGTTTAGGCCTTCTGCTTCATAAATCCACTCGAAGTAAGGACTTGATAGAACACATGTCCAATTTGAACTTATTCATTTCATACGACAAAGTCATCAAGATTGAAAATGCAATTGTGATCTCTGTATTATCGAGTGAAAGACATCGAGTGTACATCCCTTCAAATATTGTAGCAGGGGTTCCAGTTCATCTTGCAACCGACAACAGTGACTTTCAAAATGACACTCCAGATGGAAAAAATGAATTTCATGCCACTGCTCAAGTAGTCATTCAAAAATGTATCATTCCCAACATTCGATGGAGGAGACATTGTGTGTTTACAGCAGAAGAAATACAAGAAGTTAAATCAAACATGGGCATTATGTCAAGCCATCGGTGATGAGGTTAGTGGAACTTTTCTGACCTGGCCAGCATTCAACTCGTTAATAACAGTAAAACCTACTTTATCAACTTGTCAAGGCTTGCCTTTATACCCATCTCCACCAACAGATTGGTTCACACTATACACCGCTTTAAAGATCATTCAAGAAATTAATTTTGAATTGACGGGAGAACAGAAAACTGTGGTTTCTCTAGATCTGCAGTTGTATTCAAAGTGCATGCAGCTCAAAAGTCACACTGAAATTAGTGAAGGCTTTGTCTTCCGTCTAGGTGAACTGCATACAGTGTTTGTGATGCTAAAAGTGATTGGAATATTTATAGATGCAGTAGTTTTTGGTGAAAACACTTTGAAGCAGATTTTTGGTGGTAAGCACATGAAACGATTTATAGAAGCATATACAGCATTATATCTGGCACTGCTTAGAATCTTTGTAACCAGCTGATGCGATGAAAACGAAGATAACAAGCTCATCATAGATGATTTGAATAATCAAATATCAAATATCAAGAGAAGTTGCTGTAATAGAGCAAGTCGAATCGCTTTTAAACATTGTTGATCAGAATGGAATTCTAGAGGACTTGATTGTGTTTGGTGAAACATTGAAAAATCAAGGACGATATTTCAGAAATTATATGAAAATGTTTGAATCCTTGCTCCTTTTCATCTGAGCGTCGCGAGAAGGATTATGGATGCTCCATCTCAGTGCCATGAATGACTTTATCAAGTACTTTTTTGCACACGATCAGCTCAATTACGCCCGCTTAACTCCATTGTACCTAGCAGATATGATGGGTCTTCAAGAACAAGATACTCAAACGTGGGAGTACCTTTCAGATAATTTCAGTGTCAGCAAAAGTGAGATTCCATTCACATCAATTGGTTATTACCATGCAATGAAACAAGAAAACAAAAACCTGAAAATAAATGGGGATATAATTGGATTGACCCAAAAGCCAGAGCGTCTCAATCGTTTTTGCTTGACTGCACCTATTTTGAATACCTTGTCTGATAAGTACTGCAAGAAATATGATATTCATTGCTGTACCAAGAGAAAAATGCACTCACTGGATCCCACTTGAAGAGGCTTCGTCTCAATTCTCAGAAATTGAAAGTGGAAATGGAAAATAATGATGTCACATTTTCTGACGATAATTCAGTTTTCAATGTGGTTTCAAAAGCCATATTGCCAGAAGAATGCGTAGGGGAATTACTGCAACATGAAGATATAGGAACAAAAATGTATGCAGAATTTGTAGAATCTACATTAAAAGGAGATATTGCCATATGGTCTCCGATGAAAAAAAGAAAGCTCAACGCCTTCAAATCACAGATGAAGGTTATGAGAAAGAATGTTGATGGCAACCTAGTACAGTTGAAAGAAGAAGAGTTGTCATTAAGGTAGTTTTTAAGACCTGAACTAGACATCGGATACTGTTTGGGTAATTTTGAATTTACAGTTGTTCCTTGATCGCTATTCACGTGCGACGGTCAACCATTTGTCGAAGGTGCTGCATCTTATTGAAGAGCAAGGTGCTGCTCAACAACCTGAGCAAGAAGTCAATGTAGAAGTCGATGAAGTTAGATCAGTTGTAATAATAGATGGTATGGCTGTTGTGAACCAAATACACGAAGATAAAGATATGGAGACTTGTAAGGTCAGTGTACTATCACAATATCGTTATGTCGATAGATTTGGACATATATATTCTTTAAATACACATTTTTTATGAGAGTACCTGTCTTTTATAGAAAAAAGATTCCAGTATGGTCAGTCCTTAAAAAAAACTTTAAGCCTGCTGGTTGAGCTAATATTTTTCATTTTTTCATTAATCAGGAGTTATCTGCAGCATTCACCAGTCATGAAAATGTTGTCGGGCTATACAGAAGTTCGTCTGGTATTCCACAGATACATTAACGGGTCATTGAAAGATCACACAAGGAAAAAGAGAACCAGATGAAGGGAGATTCGTTACAAAATTAGTAATTCAACCAGAATATCAGCAGTTCCGCTCAAGTCATTATTATCACATATTGATACAAAGCAAGACCTTACAATTTATTTAGCGGAGAATAGCAAACTTGCATTTGAGGCTGTTAACAAGAAATATGCTATAACATATGATAAAATCACTGAAAGTAACATTGCGGAGTTTCCTGAACAAATGCACACACACGATCACAAAGAAGCGGACACACTGCTAATTCTCCATGCTTTTGATGTTGCAAAACGAGATCCCTTCGCAAATGGTGCAAATGGTCTCATCACCAGACATAGATGTGTTTTTTTTGTTGATACACTTTTATCCATCACTCCCGCAATCTTTATTATTTTATACTTGCAAAGGAAATGATGTTCGCAAGATTGATATCGCATGTTGTTATGAAACCATCGGTACCAGCCATGCAGAAGCTTTGTTGGGATTTCATACATTTACCGGATGCGATCAGACTGGGAGATTTTCTGGAAAATCTAAGACATTTTGGTGGAAGGAATTTTTGAAAGCCGATGCTAATACGTTGGCCGCATTATCGGAACTAGGTAAGAATCTTCGACACGTTTTTAAAATAAAGCTCTGAAATAAAGTTAGTTGATTGATATTGTAGTTTCAAAGTCCATAAATTGAGGAACTTTTTTTTCATTAGGTGAAGATACCAACATGCCCAGTCTTGACCACCTAGCTGGCTATTCTTTTTTAAAAAGATTATTTTTTTGTAACATCAACCTTTGCAATTACTTTTTGAATAACCATAGGTATAAGCATAAATAAACACTAAAATCGTAAAAAAAATTAAAAATAACTGAGGTTGAGTCAAATTTACCTTTATAAAAAAGGTGTATCAGAGCTATTATTTTTCACTGAAACATTTTTTTCTTTGTTCTGTTTTCTACAACATCAACTATTATACAATTTTAATTAAACATTTTCAAAACAGAAAAGAAAATTTGTATTTTTTAGAATAAAATTCATTTAAAATGCAGGCCTGGTCGTAAGAAATTTGCCAGACGTGTGTCATTGCATGCCTAATTGCTGATATCTGTTATGGCATGCGATCATGTTTTTCATCCGTTGCCTATTTATACTGTATAGCCGCCAATGTTCAGCATGCGTTTGTGGCACCACCAAAGAGTTCACAAAAATCGGAAACAGGGAAATCAAGAAAAGAACTGAATAGTTTATTTAACGTTTTTATTATTGTCATTCTTAAATTTACTAAGAATACATTCAGATTATAGTTGGTACGCACACGAGGTTCCTTCAGAAACCGTTCGAGAAGAGGACCAGTAGATGACGTGGCCATTGGCTTACTAAAAGAAAAACGTACACATGTTCTCAAGCCCGATTATATGAAACACGTGTGATTATTATACAGACACCAGGGTAAAAACTTCTGGTTATCCCAAGCCAAAAATGGATTGACAAAGTCTATTCTTCCAGAAGAAACCATATAGATAGGTATAATAAGCAATGTTCAATGGACTTTTAAGAAATTTAAACTGCTAAAAAGGAGGGTGGGCGATGTCATGAATTTCTAACTGGCTAATATCTCAATAAACATAGGCTGAAGAGAAACGAAACAAACAAACCAACAGACAAATAAGAGCAACGAAATGTCATTTTTAAAAGGTTTCTTACCCATGCTTAATGAAAAAATCATTTAGCTGAGTATATGGTGTCTCAATACCACAATGTAAATTCAATAATCTGGAGAAGTTTACGCTTTGTCTCCCTATCTAAAAAAGAAAAGAAATTGTTAGTGAACTGCAGCTATGCAAATAACAATGGACTATCAGGTTAAAAAAAGGAAAAGAATTATAAGGGAAACATTCATACCAATTTTTAAAAGAAACCATGCAGTTCAATATGTATGACATATGTTACTGTATAACAATGATAAAACTGCCTTTTCAATGACATCAGAACCTCAAAAAAAGAGAATAAATTACAATATGTCACACATACAACGGCTTTTTGCCGCTTGCCTACCCTCCTCCACCCGGCTCCATGCCGCTTTCATACCCTCCTCCACCCGGCTTCATGCCGCTTTCATACCCTCCTCCACCCGGCTTCATGCCGCTTTCATACCCTCCTTCCTCCCGGCTCCATGCCGCTTCCATTATCTTCCATAATCTATTCAATCTTCAATCTACTCTAAGTTCAAGGTAATCTAATCTAATGCTATATACTAATCATTTGGCATATTCAATGTAAACTAATCTAATTTCTAGGTCATCTAATCTAATGCTACACTCATTCAATTCAATTCAATGTAATTCAATTCAATGTAATTCCATTCAATGTAATTCAATTCAATTCAATATAATTCAATTCAATGTAATTCAATTCAAAGTAATTCAATTCAATGTAATTCAAATCAATTAACTCAATTCAGTGTAATTCAATTAAATGTAAACTGCTTTAATTTCAGTATATTCAATTCAATGTATACAAATTTAATTTCCAGGTTATCTATAATCTAATGCCTCCTCATTAACCTTGCGTAAAGTTTTAATTCAAAATATTTAATATCAATTGCACGTATATTTTTCGCAAGGTAAAAATATTCATAATACCTGTTGGTAGACTACATTTCTAGTGTAGCATCTCTCTCTCACATAGCCTTGCTGCAAAGTTCTACAAACCTTTACTTTCACTGCTTCAAAGCTTCGTGTTCGTGAAAATGCAACATACCGTTGACCATGACTGAAGCAAGGCCTTTGCATATAAATACCAACCCGTTCAAAAGTCTGACCTTGACTTTTGTTTATGGTTATTGCGTAGGACAAACGGAGAGGAAATTGTGTACGCTTCAGCTGAAACGGAAGGTTGGTATCATTCGGACATAATGTCACTCTAGGAATGAGCACTCGATTTCCCGCGGAGATACCGGTCAGCACTTCACAATCAAGGATATTTTCTCGCAGATTACGGATGACTAATCGGGTGCCGTTGCATAAACCGTCCTTCAACGATAAATTTCGCAGCAGCATCACTATACTGTTGACTTTCAAGTTCAACCGGTGTGGAGGCATTCCAGAAGGAGTAAGCGAATTGATGAACTCCATCGGATACAAGTCAATCTCTTCTTGCTCATCGGAAACAACAGAATCGACACTAAAGTATGTGACTGTTTCACCAGGCATTCCCTGAAGAATCCGTTCGTTAATCACTAAAGCCTCGTCATTGGTCGGTGTCAGAATAACACGACTCGACATATCCTCTCCTCCAGCATCACTAAAAATAGAGTGGACGATAT
This sequence comes from Turritopsis dohrnii, assembly GCA_027922465.2. Taxonomy (NCBI): domain Eukaryota; kingdom Metazoa; phylum Cnidaria; class Hydrozoa; order Anthoathecata; family Oceaniidae; genus Turritopsis; species Turritopsis dohrnii. The sequence continues at coordinate 80,933 of BQMF02000766.1, read as the reverse complement.
CATCATTTTCATGCAAAACACATTGATGCGGAATTTCAATGGAGTCTTTAAATGGATCATCCAATTTTTTCGGTATCGCTCCGTTTCCTAATTCAAGTAGGAATTCCGCAAATTCCCTTTGCCCAGATGCAGCTCTCATGTTGACATTCAGATGGAAGATTTGGACTATTGGCCACAAGACAGAGCTCTTGATGCATGCTTCCACTATCTGAGCTGGTCTGCCTCTTCTCACTACTGGAAGAGTCTGTCTAAAATCACCACCTAAAAGAACAACCTTTCCAGCAAAAGGCACATCACTGTTACAGATATCCCTGAACATTCTATCAATAGCCTCAAGTGCATGCTTAGGAATCATACTTGCCTCATCAAATATCAAAATATGCTGGCTACGTAAGAAATCAGCGTGCCTACTATTAGGCTTGACGTTGCATGTTGAATTGTCCAATACAGGAACAGGTAATTTGAAAAGAGAATGGACTGTCTTACCATTTTGTAACAGGGTTGCTGCAATTCCAGTCCACGCACACGTACTTACTAATAGGTTTCTTCCAATAACCTCACGAATGATGTAATTGTACGTGAAAGTTTTACCTGTTCCACCTGGTCCATCAAGGAAGAAAATTTGAGCGTTATCATTGTTGTTTGTTGTCACTGCATCTAGGACTGCATCCGAAACAGCAACCTGGTCAGCATTCAACGTGTTCCTCATGTTGATGACTTCTTCCCTCATTTCATCAGCATTTGGTAGATCGTCTGCAATAGCTTGTTCAAAAGCAGGTAAATCAAAGTCAGTAACAACCCTACCAAATTGCTGCAGGACTTCCTGAATTTTACCAAGAGCTGACTGCTCTGCTTGTACTTCCGTCTGGTGTCTCAAAAAATCTTCAACCATGTGAGCACGGAATCTTTCCCACAATTCAGCTGGATTGCTTGGCTCTCCATGGATCAGAATGAAGGAGAACACTTTACGAATTTTAGAGGGAGTTGCTGATGCGGCAAGTTCCTCCATGGTTCGTATCCACAAAGTATCATCATCCAATAGTCCAAGTGCAATACACGCTTCCCTAAAAGATCTATATACAATCCCATTAACAGTTCTAAGGTATTCAAAGGAAGTCGCACCAGGAACATGTAACAACAGCACACGTAAGAAATACCTTTCACCTTGCCGAATGCTAGCATTGTACATTCTACTTACAATTTTTTCTGCTCCACGCTGCCGTGTCACCCACTTATGTTGTCGTGTTTGAAACACGTAATGGTGAGGGATATCAGGATATAAATATTGACGTGCCTGTTCGTCAACACGATTTAATTCGAACCAAGCAGTTAACTTGGTGTGCTCTTGTCCTCTTTCCAGTGCTGCTTGTTCCTGTCCTTCTCTGAAAAAAATCTGCTGCTCATTTGGAAGGTGAACAGGAAGTCGTAAAATAGCATGACTTTGAGTGTGCATTGGAAAAGAGCATAAACGCCACACAGCTTCTGGAGCAGATACATACCTCGCATCTAAAAAGGTTTTGATTTCGTCATGATCTATTCGCTCATTGATTTCAATATGAGCAGTATCATGTCCTTTGTAAATGTATTTGTACAAATACTTGACGCTTTTAATGGAAACACAGGCCTCTAGGTTTATATGTGCATTGTACTTTTTGCTGAGGAAAGGGTTGTATGGGACGATCCATCTGTTGTCAAGATCCATATTCCGAATTCGAACAGTTCTTCCGTCATCTGGTCGGTGATATAAAGGATAGCCATCCACATTTAAAACAGTTCCATTGTTGAACTGCTTCGGAAAATTTTTGCTGCACTTACCATCTTGCATACACGGTGAAGACACATTCAAATGGCCACATGGACCATGGACCATGCAAGATTTGATGATTTCGTAAAGTTCTGGTTCTTGGTCCTGATTTGGAATTCGTGCTGATATCAATGAATCAATGTCATCAGCATTGCGCAACTTAAATTCGTTGCCGAGATGCAACAACATGTGCACATGAGGTAGCCCCCTTTTCTGAAATTCTATAACATCCACCTGTGCTATAGATACACCTAGAACAGAATCTTTTATAATATCGTTTTTAAGAGCTTCCAACTTCAATTTGAATACTCGTGTAACCAGATCTGGCCTATCTGATGGAGTTTGACCAGGCAAAAGATTTTGAACAATTTCAGGCCATTTAGGATTGCATGTAAAAGTTAAAAATAAATCTGGTTTACCTTTTTTCGAAACTAATGCCATAGCATCTAGGTACAATTGGTGCATATTTCTCGGTGAACCTGAAAAGGTAGATGGCAATACAACGACATTACCCGCACGGAGGTTTCGTTCATGGGCAGCTTCCTCCAAATAGTCCATCAAGCCTGTGTAGCTATCCGCCCGTAATTGTTCTTGGTTCTGGCGTATGAAGTCGAGTCTCGCTCCCTCCACTTTGACATAGCTGTCAACAACAAACTGTTGAAATAGTTTTCCAGCTAAATGTAAAGCAGAAAATTCACGTCTAATGGCAATACGATAAATGTAATACTGCAATTGTGTAATTTTATTCCGCCTTTCAGTTGCATGCTGTTGTACGTGATTCATGTTCGGACTCCATCCAGGATCACCTCTAGGAAAAATTATTGGATACATCATGGAGTCAATGTTTGTCGACATGTAAGAAATATTTCGCAAGGGCTGATCTCTTGGATACACTACAATATTTCTACCAGCCGGAGGCTCACCATCGTTACCTACAAAAATTGCTGCGACTTCTTCGTGATGTGGAGCATTGTATCTCCTCCTGTCTTCACCTTCACGCATATACATACCCACTACCGAGGTTGGTCTATTTTCTAAGAGTGCCCTTTCTTCTTCTTCTCGTTCGACCTGAGCCAAATTACGATATGCTGCGGCATAAGGTGAAACTCTATTAATGACCGTTTGTATTTGCCCCATCAAGTCTCTGTTGCAATCCGCATTGGAAGGGTTTTGCATACGCATGTCAAGCGAATTAGCAGCTTCGATAATATACAGTTGGCTAAACATAGGCACTTGGTTTTCATTAGCATGCAGTGCTCCATACCTATGTAGCAGTTGTCCACATATCCTAAAACATGGAGGCCCATTTCCTGGGGGTGGACGTAGATTAGCTGACAGAGAAGCAAAACTAAATGCATTATTATAAACTCTAATACACTTACGGAAATGTTTACCCAGTGCAGAATCATCAAGTAAAAGATTCCTTAACTCAGGCGGATAATCTAATAAATTTGGAAGTTGTACCTTTCCATTTGTGCAACATTTAAAATTAGTTTCACGGTCGAATTTGACAGCTCCACAATGTTCACATAAAATGTTAAATCCACCTAAAGAATGAATGTCAGGTAAATTGTTGTTTTCAACATCAATCCGTGCCGCATTTAAAAACCGAGCCCTGCGCACTCGTCTGTTTCGGACATATGCTCTTTGGTGTTGCTGAGCATCAGCCGCACGTCGAGCAGCAGCTTGTTCGGGTTGCTCATTTTCTCTAAGCAACTGTTGTCGGTGAGCTTGTGCTTCAAGTCGCAAAGCCGCTTGTTCTGGTTGCTCATTTTGTCTAGCACGTTGGTGTTGTTGAGCATTAGCTGCACGTCGAGCAGCAGCTTGTTCGGGTTGCTCATTTTCTCTAAGCAACTGTTGTCGATGAGCTTGTGCTTCAAGTCGAGCAGCAGCCTGTTCAGGTTGTTCATTAGCCCGTTGCTGCCTTTGATTTTGTGCATCCCTCTCCCTTCTCAATTGAGCACGAATTTCATTTTGATTGGCACGGTATCTCCTTTGTCGCGCAGCATTTCTAATGTGACGGCGTTGTTGAGGGTCATCAGCAGAGGGTTGTTGTTGCCTCTCATCATGTTGATGTTGCCGTGCATCAACAATATCTCTATCAAATTGCGATCTAGGCAAAACAAACCTTTGAGGGACTGCATAGTCATGATCAGAATTCATAACTCGTTGAGAAAAAACTCAAAAGAACAATATAAGAGGAATGTATATCTAATTTTTATCACCACAAAAATAAAAACACAGGCCTGGTGTGTTTGGTTAACCTAGCTATACAGACAACAGAAACAAAAAGTAAACACAACTTTCCTTTGTTGTCAAAAGGCAAACAAAATGATCGTTTTTTCTCAACTTTCTTCACTTTCTTTTCGCGCGAATAAGAACCAAAAGGGTTGAAAGCAAACCTGATCAGTTTCCAACTGTTGCCATGACATTGAACGGGGGTTAGCAATTGCTTAAAAGGGGATTCATTCAGGGTTATTCTTAAGTATTGTAGAAGTATTAACTGAAAAATTCTCTTATATTACTCGTTAACATATATTTCAATTAAAAATATTACAATTTTATGCTGTCATCGCCATTGCTTTGGTAGGAGCTGTACATTTATATACCCCCCCCCCCCCCCCCCCCCCCCCCCCCCCTAGTTTGCTTAAGTTCTCCACGATCTCTCCGTTGCAGATCCCCGATTTTAATCACACAAACAAACACGAAAACAATCACACCTCAATCTACCATTTTGCGTAACAGACAAACGGACAAACAGAGAATCGGCTATTAATATATAGATGATTTTGTGGTAAATTACGCGTGTGATTGCACACCTCATATGACGAGGCCTGAAATGCTTTTCTTTTTAGTTTTAGCAAAGATATCTTAAAATTAGTTGTTAAAGTTGTTGTTAAAGTATGGCAGATAATGGTTCTAAGACTTCAGATAATAATGAAATTTGGGAAGGTATGAAATTTTGTTTGAGAGATTTTTTGAAGATATGTAAAGTATGATACAGGTTTATGTGAAATTAAAAGTCTTTGTAACCTTGGCCTCAATGGTTCGATTTGAATTCATTACATTTCTACTCCTCCTATTTTTATCTATCTTAAGATGTTAATAGGTCAACATCACAAGGTTTTGAAAACCTACTACTTTGTGGAGAAGCCTGCCACCTGATCTTTTCACTCGATCAAATCATGTACCAGATAACAAGCAATGGTCCAGTGTCTGGTCATTCCAACCTGTTCTCTTGTGAAGATAGCCTCCTTTCTATGGCGAGTAGCAATGACACATATTGTATATTCTTTGCTGTTTCATTTGAGACAATAGTGGACAGTAAAAATATTTGTTTGACCCGTTATTTTGAGGATGGCTGTCTTTCTGGCGTTTTTCAAAGGTATAACAAAAATGTTTTTTATGATGATTTGATTTTCAAATCTATCTTGGTGACTTTTCAAGAGGTGGATTAAAAATAAGATGCTTGAATTTATAATAGTAAATACTACCAACTGTATTGATAATGGTGCTGTTTTACTTTCATATTCTTAATTTTGAAGAATTGTACCATTAACTTACGATTAAGTATACAATTGCTTTTTTATGCTCTGCTAGATAGAATTTTTAAGTTTTTTCTTTTATTTATTCACTGTCCCTGGTATGTGTTTGTCCAAAAGTTGTTTATCAATAGAGTAATGCTTTGCAAACCAACATGCAGGAATATTCGAACCATATTTATTGTGTTTTGCTTAGGGGGTTTATATTAATTGCCCCATCTCAAACGAACATTGGCGAGTTTTTTTAATAAATGCAAGTCGATTGTCAAGGACAAGGTTGGACGTAGCGATATGTTGTACCTAAAAGTATTGAATGAGAGGGATGTTATCGACGATCGAACAAGGGAAATGATTATACAAGGAAAGAAGCAAAAGCAAGGTTTGTTTTAGCCATTCATTGTATGGTTTTTGCACTGAGAAGGTGTCTGTTTTTCATCCAATAGAAAATGTTCACAATTTTTTTTAAACAGCCTATACATAATGAAAGTTTTTTACTAGAAATTTTGTTTTAGCTTTGAAGAGGAGATCATCATACCAGAGACTTTTATAGTCAAACAAGGGAAGTGTGTTGAACTCGTTGACCTGTTTGGCGTTGGAATTGGAGAGTACAAATACCATCAAATGCCTTGGAGTGGTTCTTTACATCGAACGAAAAAATGCAGAGCGTAGTAACGAGGACGACAGGTAAAACTGGTGGTCAATATTTTGTTAAAATCTTCTTGACAATTTCAACTGACTGTTAGACATAATTTTATACTGATTCCTTACTGGTATACAGGGTTCGTCATAATGAATAGAAGTCTGGCCTAAGCTATAATTAAATTAGGTTACAAAAAGTAAGTATGACCTGTTCTATTTTTTTATACGTTCTGTATATTCAATCTTCTTTGACACACAGCTCATCAGACGGGATTCAAATATCATACTTTTATGGTGTAAACCTTCTGAAATGTGTTATTATAAAGTTATTTGTTCCAATATTTTATTAAGTGTTTTCACCGTTTTAATGTAATGTTTGAATCCTGTCACTTGAACATACTCCTAACATTACCAGCGAGTTTATTCTATTATTTGAGGATACCTTGACAGACTCTGACTTACAAAGCGGGTCACACTACTACTCGAAACAATAGGAAAGCAATAAAAACCGTAATCTGGCCCGCACACACGGTATCACATTCTGACGAAACTTTACACTACACTGACACATTACATAATTGCAACTGCTCGTAAGTATTTCAGACTCTACCTCAATTCGCTAAAATATTTTACGGTGTATTAAAATACCTTACCACTCTTAACATGGTGTGCAAATAAATTGTGTTATTTGACAAACTCGACAGTTGTTTTCTCTGTCTCCTTACCCCGTTTGTTAAGGAGGCCCCATCATGGTTGGGACGGACGGGCCAAAAACGTTTTTGAAATTTAGGACCTTCAGATTGGCTAAAACGCTATCCAAATATCTGAAATTTATAGTATTAAAGACGAGAAAAAGTTATTGCGTGTTTATATTATTATAGGAAACTTCTTTTAAAAGCATAACGTTAAGATAAATACAATGTAGGAAACTTAAACTTAACGCAAAACAACAACAAAACAAGTTAAAATTTTCCAAAGTAACTGAGTCTTCCCGAGCCATCACAAACTTCTTTGCAAACTTCAACAACATTGATTTGGTCAGTGAATTCTTTGTGAATAGTCAAGATAGCCAAAGCGTTGAATCGTTGACTTTTCATTGTAGACTGTAGCCATGTATTGAGCCGCCTTGCAGTGGAAAATGATCGTTCTGGTGTGCATGACGTTGATGGATTTACCAAGAGGAGTTTGATAACATGCAAATTAAAGTTAAAGTTTTTTCTCTCTACCTTTTGAGTGTATTGTTAAAGCATGGAGGTACCTGGTTGAAGTGAAAAACGATTGGTTTTAAAAAGTAAATAAATAGCACATCATCAAATTTGGGTTTTTTGGAACCACTTGTTTAAACTGATATTACACAAGTTGTACGAGCCGTTTTTAAGGAAATATGAGGTTTATTGGAAATTAGTCCACGCAAAAAGAATCCCCTTAAGGTAGTGGAAATTTGGGTGTTTATTGTTGCTATCTCATCAAAGAGGAATAACCAGGAAATGACGGGCCGATACTGGTGAAGATACTTAAAGATTTTCCATAACATCAGAACAAAATTCTCCTGTGCATATCTCGGGAAAATTTATATACCCGATACTCAAAAATCTTTGAAAGTACAGGAAACCAACAAAAAGATCTTGGCACCCAATCCAAATCGTATCAACAATGATCTGACTAATACTCACTATACGACACTCGCGGGATGAATATCAACCGTCAAAAGTACTACAACTAACAGCATGCAAAATGTCCCTGATTCTCCTGAAGCTTTTCGCCTACAACCCGTATCCACTGCAGACGTCAAAAAAGCAATTGAGAACATGATCACATATCTGTAAGATATATCAAACCTGCCATAAATTTCGTTGTTGTCTCTCAGCTAACATCGATTATCAACAACCGAAGCATAGAAGATCTCCCCTATTTCAAAGATAGAAAATCCCCAAAACGCCACTGATTTTAGACCAATCTCAATCCTGCCAGCATTATCAAAAGTATATGAGAGATTAATTTTACAGCAACTCGTTTAAAAATATCTATAAGTCGACGCAATGTGGCTTCCGGCAGAATTTGTCGCTTCTGTTGAAAATGAAAGATGACATCACCAAAGCAATGAAAAACGGAGAAGTAACCTTACCTATTTTAGCCGATTACAGCAAAGCATTTGACACCGTCAACCACAATATCCTCCTTGAAAAACTACCAACTTTCATCAATTGCCATACACCTTAAACATAACTACTTAACTGATCGTAGGAAATCGATGATAAATCATCTTCAATGAAAAATAACCCCAAGACAGCATCCTTGGACCTGTTCTATTCAACTTATCAGATATGACAGCTAAGCTTACCAGCTCTTGCCTTCAATACGCTGATGGGCACGGAAAACCTTATCACTTGTTACCACTCTTAAAAAGCGTAATGATACCCAATGCATATGAGATCAAACTAAATGACATTCAACCAAAATGGGACGATCACGTCAATACAACACTCAAATCAGCAACATCAGCAACTCATTCCAGTGTACTATTGGCCGAAAATTCAATGACCTCCCACCTAACTGTCGATCAATCCAAGATCACAAGAAATTCGTCAATCCGTCAAAAAAGTACTATCCGGATTGAGCAATTTCAAAATTAACTAACTTATAAAAATAAAATTGTTAATGCTTCGTCATATGCACAAACACCAAATCTTCCGTATTTTGAGAATAAGTGTAAGTGTGCTCAGAATAAATTTTTGCTACCTTATTATTATGTCCATTGAATATTGTATTTGACGATAAATAGCAATTGCTCAGTAGAATATTACAGTATTGAGAATTAGGCTAACACAGATACGTATCTGTCATCCCGGTGTGAATAGAAATAGGTGCTAATTATTTCACTAAAACAAATTCAATTCAAACGCCATATGGCGACTGTAGTTTTCAACATCACATTCACATTCATCACATTTCACGTTTGCATATACATCAAGTCACCAGAGCCCATTTTCATTTCTTTTTCTCCTTTTTTCAGGATTTTGATATGCCAAAAAATGTTTGACTAGCCTAAGATGTGGGAAGAGAATCTGATTGAGTTCAAGATGTCAAACTTGGTAAATGAAGGAAACCAGAATACCACACCAATTTTTAACCCGATAGAAGCTGAATCGATAAGTCTGCAGGAGCAATTGAACTTTATTTCTAAAATACCTAACACGCATAAATGGCTTTAGCATCTCAATACTGATCCAGCGAAACACCATGTCAAATTCGAGCAGCGGTTTTGTAGTTCAACACGTTGGCCACCTACATCTCCTAGGAATCGGATAATCACTGCAGTGGTCATGAATAAAGATCCAGATGTTGTCATTAAAACTTTTCATGTACTGCTACACATATACGAACAACCCAGGTGACCGAATCTCTTTCAAAGCGCCGAAAGTATACTCATAAACGGTCTTGACCAATAATCGATAGAAAACTCATATGTGATCATTTTGGTATCAATGAAGGTGAAGCAATCACGTTATCGAAAAACGTTTCACAAACACGCTCGAACCCACTTTACCTATACTATGTTGAAAAGTTATTATCAGGAGGGTGCCTTAACTGGAGAGTAAAGAAAACCTCGAAAATTCACGCTGTCCTCATCAATGATTATGATGCAGAGACTGGGGAATTCAAGGTTAGGTGGTTCATTTATTAAAGTATTTTGAAAGACCATGTCCACCATACTTTAATTGTTTAATAAGTGGCATACTAAAGGGCTAAAATAAATTTTACAGTAGAGCGTTGATATTGAAGATATATTTATTAAAAGACTTTTATGCATTGTGCTTGTTTAGGGTATGTCTCACTTGTCGTGCAAAAGATTTCTTTTGATTCCCTTAATCTAAAATGCCCAATCGGTGCTTTCATGTACATGTATTCAATAGTGTCCACCGTGAATCGAATCGGCTAAGTTTGGATAATTTTATTATTTTACTATTTCAGGACAAAGACTTTGTACATGTTATTGTTAGAGGAACTCCTACTGGCCCTATTGTAAGTTGTGAGTGCCAGTTGTTTGGAATGCTCGAAAATTCGTTGAAAGAAATGGAAGGTACTGTTGATAACGACTGGCAAGGTATTTCATGCTGCCATGTCCGATTAATGAAGGACATCTTAACAATACGCCCTATGGTATTTGTTCCTAACGAAAGGAATGAGCCCTCCCTACCACGCTATTTCCTGAATGACGCGTTGCTCGATCGGGCCGTAGCCTATTCTCAACAAGAAGTGATTCAACTTCCGTCAAATGAAAACATTCACAAATTTTCCGTGGTTACCGATAGCGGGACTCAACTAGTGACTGTTTACCTAGCAAAGTTGTCAAAGAAAGTGATCGTAATTTGTCATGGCTCCTACTGCCGCTCACAGCTTTCGAGCAAGAGAACACTTGAAAGTTTCACTGACAGTGAAAATCTATGTCCGCATCTGCAGAAATTGAAAGATTGCGTAGATGTACCAAGCCTCCCCTTCAACAAGGTAACGGAAGAAGAAAATGAAGACGAAATACATCCCGAGGAGGATATTGATGTCGATGATCCTATTCAAGACGAGTTAAATCAAAATCAAGAACAGGTATTTAAAATTCATTGATATTCTGATGCTGTCCTAAAGTTTGAAAATGAATACAATTATGGCAAAAATTAAATATCAACATTCTCTCGTAGTGGCAAGAAGTTTTCGATGAAGAAACTGGAAAATGGAAATTTCATGCAGAAGCTTTAACCAAATCAAAGGTTGATTCTGACTCTCTTAACTCTCTACTGAAAAAGCAAATGCGGAAAAGGTCAGCGGCAATACTAACAGACCAAGATGTTGACTTAGTTCCTTCAAAAGATGGGGACTGTGATTGCGGGGTGAGTACAATTTACTTCAAAAAGGATTTTAAACAACACTTTTCAAATAAATGACTTTCTACTAACTTATACGATTCCTAAGATATTAAAAATACAATTAAAAAATCTAAACATTTCAGACTGTTTGGTATGACCAAGATTGTCCTGATGGATATTTGATGGTGGATCACGAAACAATTTTGTATACGACCATCGGTGCAACTAAGTGTCGCATATTCAAGCGAAGATGTGCAAGTGGTATCTGCATTCGGTTGTACGACGGATCAGAGGACAGTATATTTCGTTCCACCCATGCAGTGTCCTGTGGTCATGAAATTGGTTGGGAATTCGTCGACCATGTCTTGTCTAGCAAACAAACCTTTTCTGGTTTTGTCAAACTATACCAGAAAAGGTATGAGAGAATCAGCTCAAAGGAAAGATTCATGTCCAGGAACACTTTCATCAAGTGGTGGTTTGCGTGGGCTTCTGCCATGAATCTTGATTTTATTCAAAAATGTTTCGGTTGTGGTGACGACCCGAAGATACTAGCGGCAGATGGCACGAAAATTGGTATCACCTTGAAGCAATCAAGTGTCACACCGATCGAACATTCAACTCGTGAAGAGCAGATACCAACTCCAACTCGTCGTTATGATAGAACATTCATTAACCTGAAAAATGCAGGAAAAGAGAGAGGACGGTTAAATGAAGCAATGAACACATTGGCCAAACACGCATCAGGCAAAGTTTCTTTAGAATCGGGTTCTGTCCAAGATACCTTGAGAAGTCTCGAAGGTTTAGATGAGAACTTAGTAAGAGTAATCACCAATTTGTTTGACGGAAGACCAATGGAGACAGTTTCTTTTGGAAAAGTAATGGATATTTTAACCCGCGATACCAGTTTGGTTAATCTAATACCAAACAAGTACTTACCACAACTTCAACAAATATGCAGTGCTCTTAGTTAAACCGAAATCATCAAAGAGTCGAGTGAAATTTGGCGTTTGGCAGAGGAATTTGTAGCAATTTCGCTACAAAATTTCAGGCTACAATCCACCAAAGAATGGAAGGGCTTATTATTTCAACAATTTAGGAGAACAAATACGAGAAATGAGAAGTTTTTCCATAGATGGCAAACAGCAAACACAGTACGATGACAAGCCTGATGATGCATGTTCTAAACAATACCCTACAGTGACCAAAAAAGGAACCGCTTACTTGTTCTTGTGGTTTTGTCCAAGCCACGGCCACTGTTGGGGATATCACATAATCCCATCTTCTGAAGGACGCAAAGATGCTACTGCTTCTTTGTACTGTTAAGCGGGGTTTACACTATCAGATTCTGTCTGACAGATTCTGTCGAACGATTTTTCTCATTAATTATTCATGACAGATTTTTGCGTTTACATTTGCATTTTTATGTCGAAAATATTTATTTGTGGAATGGCGCCTTTCAAGAAAAAACGTGTTGCTGCAGCTATTGCTATTGTTATAAAACTCAACACGTCTTTTATAAAACGTGCGTGCTTGTAAATTCCTAGAAACTTCACATCATTAATATTTAATGAGCCAAAACTGTAATTTCATTGGCTGATTTACTTTCGACAGAATCTGAAAAGTTGAAAAAATTCAACTTTTCAGATTCTGTCGAAAGGTGAATCTTTCGACAAAAAAACTTTCGATTTTCTGTTTACAGTATCAGATTCTGTCGATTCGACAGAATCTGTCAGACAGAATATGATAGTGTAAACCCCGCTTTCCTTAAAAAAAGCACCACACATAATATTCTACGATTTTGCCTGCTCATTGGAAGAATATTGCCGAAACAGGGAGAGTGGATATTTTAAAGATACCTGCTTTTTCCATGACATATTTCATGGATTTTCACATAAATGCTCACCTACCTTCCGCTCAAACCGACTCACAGGATATAGTGGTGTTAATACATCAATCTGTGAACAATTTAATAGTTTTTTACAGTGCATCAAAGCTTCCTGTAAATTGATGACTCAGGAACATTTCACATTTTATGTTCAATTTTTCATTAATCAGTGGAACATTTCAAGAAAAATGTCTTATAAAAAGAAAGTTGCGATTGCCATTGCAGTCTACAATTAGACATTGTTTTTGTGAGATTTTTAATGGGATTTTATTTTATTCTATGAAATTCTCATAACTCCTAGTTGTAGGCATTTTGAAGAAATCACTCATCTTCTGTAGTTTTTAGATTTCTAAATGTAACTTCTTTTAACATTATATATGTTTTACAGATTAAGAGGGATTTGGTAGAACGAATATTGTAGATCTGGCTAAAAATTCTTTAAAGTAGGTTCGCTTTTCTACCACACCCCATTACTTAATATTGCTTAACTTGCTAGACAATTTGTTACATTGGAATGTACACTATTTCATTATAAATTCGTTGTAAGTTTTTTCATCTGAATAAAGTTGCAATTTACACTTTTGCACACAAAGCGCTTTTGGTTTCACGTGTCCAACTGAGGGTGATGTCCATATCGGATGAATATTTACCGAAATGCTTTTTTTGTCCTTAAGTTAGTAAACCTAACCTGTTTGTTTACTTGTGTCTGTGTATTATTTTAAGGTCCATCATAATTATGATAAAGGCTAAATATTATAATGTCTTAAATATCTATATACTAAGAAACCTAAGTTATTAGGAGAAATTGAACATGCTGAATATCTACAGTCACGAGAAGAGAAGAGAAAGATAATAAGACCATACACTTGGTGCATCCTTTAAGGAACAGTCCCAAACTTCAATTTTGATGATGGTAATGGTGGTAGAGTGCCTGCTCCCCTTCCCGCTATGTGCCCCTTGCCGCTAACTTTGAGTTTGATGACTAATTTCCTTCATTTAAAGATAACAAATCAAACAAACCTTCTTGTTATTTGAAAGTATATGCATTCAGCTATTGTTATGGAAAGTTTCAAAGTGAATTGCCAAATACTTCCTTTATGGAATAAACTGTAGCACCGGGTAGCGATCATCGTGAAAAAATTATTTAAAATGGCTTCTTCGAAAAATAAATACTTCAAAATCCAGTCTCATAAATAAAAGAACAGATCGATTCCTTGATATTCCTCTGCCATCTTGAATGCTACAATCATCTGAGATTTTATCCACAAAAACAGTTAAACAGTTAAAGCCATGCATTTTTATGAGCCTGTGGTTGTCCTATATCTGCAGTAGCAAAGGAGAAAAGCACTTAAATTGAGAGAAAAGGGATTAAACTGTTATTATGAACACTAAATTCCATAAAATTTTGTTATTTGCATCACTTTTGATGAACGTGAAATTAGTTAACGGGAACATCACCCCGGTTTACAATTACAGTATTTGTTATCAATCTTATTCTCCTTGTTTGTTTTTGTTATTTGAAATCTAGAATGACTGATTGTGGTGCTAAATCCGTTTAGCTGTGTTTTTACGCTTGCATTGACGAATTTTGCAACATTATTATTAAAAAAGTTATCGGTAGGGGAGCAGGCGCTCTATATATGCACACACAAGTCAGCGATTAGGACGACAATGTCACCTCAAATCAGTTAATTCAATCCATATAAATATCTGTCTAAAGAAGGGCCAAGACTCTTCAAGGCGCTATTTCCTTTTCGCACCCCCCTAGGGTCAGGGTTAGGGTTAGGGCTAGGATCAGATACAGTTAGGGGGGTGTGAAAAGGAAATAGCGCCACTCTTCAATGTCCTTCCCAAACATATCAAGAAATACAAGTGACTGTGCCAAAACCATCTTCAAAACTAAATTAGACCAATTTCTACAACACATACCTGATGAACCACTGCTCTCAGATTACGTCTCATTTAGGAGAGCAGATTCCAACAGTATTGTAGAAATGGTCAAGCATTGATTGGACAACACCATGTTGAATGAGTTAATAAAGATTCACAGAAACTATCTCAAGTAAGTAAGTATACTTTTGCAAATAGAAATTTCATTAATTTGATCAAACTGAGGCCTGATTTTTGGCTTTTCTCTGTCATTGATCTCATTTTATCTGTTCTCATAGCTTCTATCCATTTCTTGCACCCAAAAGGATTTTTATTTTGCTGGTTTCTCAACGAAAAGGCAGACAAACTTACTTTTATCCACCAGGTATCGCTCATTACTGCGGCCATGTTATGATACGCTTCCCTATACGCGATCTGTTCGCAGAAGTGAAACCATAGACCAATCACAACGCGGCATTATAATTTATACTAATTTATTTTATGGTACAATATTCTTCATTGACCGGTCTCTATACATCCCAAACTAGATCAACTCTATTCCATTTTCGTAGGTGGTTTGTAATATGCAGTATAAAATTGCGATCAGTATCCTCCTGAAAGGTCGTAGCGTTTTTTGGTTTAATCATGTTGGTAATAGCAGCACCATCGAGAATAACACAGTCTACTTTGATATCATCTTCTCCTACGCCCAAGTTAATTTCCCCAACCAAACAAGATCAGACTTGGTTCCAGACCATAGGCAACCGTTCTTTGAGATTGATGGCGGAAAACTGTTATTTTCATGCCTAAAAAGCTCATCAATGTCTCCATCCCTCACTTGGCAGGCAATATATTGTTGCGAAAACAACTAACGCAACTTTTTTAATGTGGTTATTCCCGGAATTTGTTTTCTTTTTAACAGGTTGGTTGAAGATGTAGAATTTGTTTAGTTTGATTGGATCAAATAAGCTTAACTTCTATGACCTTCAGCGATCATTCCAAAAATCATGAAACTGCTTCTTTCCATTTTTTTCAAAGTTTCTCAATACCTCGATTGCACCATTCATTGCAATGTTACATGAGTCAAGAGAGATTAAATCACCCAATTCTTCTTAAAATGGATTTCTTGCTTCCTCAAATATTGCTATTAGGTTGACTACAACCGTACTTGCACGCTGTTTGTTAACATTGATAACAGTATTTGTATATATTGTAAATATTGTACATATTACTGAAGTTTTTATCCTGGGTAAATATTCAATAATAATAATAATATGGTGCTTTGTTTGATAACTCATCAAATTCTCGCGATTGTAGGGAAGAGTTGCCTCAAATTCTGTAACGCATCGAACAACCTCTGCAAACCATCCAATGCAGCAGCTGTGAGGAATCTTCTGTTAACCCTATAGCTCCTGAAAATACAATTTAATCTAAACCCATCAATGATTGCATATCAAGGGCTTGGGTTTATTGTGCTATGATGATGGATAGTCCAAGGGATTGATTAAATGTTAAAACGCTTTTTCAAAAAGATTTACGCGCGAAGACAACAAAAAATGGATATTTACTCCCATCTCCTTTTACGCATTTGTTATTTTGTTCAATCCCAATAGAAGAAAATGCATGTTTCGTTTTCTGTACAACAAAGTGCCTCTTTTGAAAATGTAAATAAACTTCAGGGCCCATATCCTGTAGCTGAAGCATGTCACAAAGATATACTGAAAGCCACCTGGCGTAGTGTATGTGATCAAACCACTACCAATAATATTACCGTTCGTTATGGACACGCAAACAGAAATCGAACACATGATGAACAGTACAGTGTTCGTTTAGCGTTCGTGACGATCGCTTAACGAACAGTTTAAACTAAAAGCGTTTCTGACGAACAGATAAGCCTTTTTCTCGAGCGCATGAACGTTTGTAATGAACAGTATACCGTTCCACACGAACTAGTTCTTAATTTCACTATTCTACGTGTTCTAAAGCGTTCGTGACGAATGTAAAGATCGTTTGTTACGAATGGATAGATATTTTTTTCTAAATATTCGAAAAAACTGTTTGCTTTCAACTTTGTTGATAAACAAAATGAAAAAATATTCCTCTTTCAAATTTAATTTATTTACTATATTTAAATTAAGGTGGTCCATAGGTTACTGAACGACTTTTTTATAGCGGACGTTAAGAACTGTATTAATTATTTCAAAATGGTCCTATATATATATACAAAGTCCAAAAAAAATATTTTTTTCAAAAAAAACCCCCTAAATTTCATGCTGAGTCAGCAAAAATCAGCAAAACACTTAAAAAATTTAAACAACCACATCTCAGTGTGTTTTAGTTTGTTTTACTGCAAACTTTGGGAAAGGATAGTTACTCAGGAGTTCTAGATTTCCAAAAATTTGCAATCCATAATGGCAGCGGTTAATCCAATTTCATGATTTTTTTTGGCCAATTACAATTATTTGAAGATGGGTAAAACTTGAAAAAAAATTGGTACATGCTTGAACGTGGTTCAATGGACACAGAAGGGTCTTACTAACTCACTGTCACAATTTCAGGGCAATAGCGCTTGTAGAACTTGAGTTATTAGCGTTCAAAATCTGCAAAATATCAAAAATAACTGTTTTGCGTATAACAACTTTACAGATTATATATTCAATAATTTCCAGAAACATATGAGTCTCCACCTTCCTTCTCTCTAGATTTTTCAATATATCCTTTTCTAACTGCTCTGTTTCCCTTCTTTGATGTCTTTCCATCATCACTTGTTTTCAATTCAGCCTTTTTGATGCGCGTACCATCAATCTCTACCACTAATTTACTTGCGTAATACCCAAAAGTTATCTGCAAAATGTCAAATATGTTTTTCATAACAACAAATCCTTCATTAAAAGTCAATATTGAGGATGAAACTGCTACTTCTAACACACTTCTATTAACAAAAATATTTTTAGGGCATTTTTTCCATATTATTTGGTTAAAACTTTCGTTTGGATTCTGTGTCATTCCATCAAGACACCGAGATAGTAGTTCATCTGATCGTAAATCAACGAATATGGGTTTCAATAAATTACTTATGGTTAATGGCAAACTTGTAGAACCAGAGACTTTCCCATCAGTCCAATATTTGCACCATGAGTTTTCACCTCTAGGACAGAACTGGTGTCTAGTATTTTTGATCCTGGCAATCTGTGCAATCCTATAAGACAGCTAGAACACATTTTTTCATATCATTAAGTGCCTTATCTCGGTCACCATTCCAATTTTTTAAGCTATTCTGGAGGATTGCCATTCCATAATAGTTCTGCATCTTATTGATAGACTTGTCTGTTAACCTTCCTGCTTATAGATGCTTATAGATTTTCCACCTGGCAACTTCTTTCCTTTCCAATCTTTACGTAAGTTGCGTGCACATGGCCAACACATTCGTCTTTAATGGGAGTAAGAACGTCACCATACGGTTTGGAGTCAATTATGGTTCTAAATGAATTTGTATCACCATCTCCTAAGTAGTTCGAATATCTAATCCCATATTTTTTAACTGAAGTGCTGAAGAAGTACAATGCACCCTCTGTCTCCATGGCACCAGATGATTTTAGGTTGTTGATTGCACATTAATTTTCGTGGTCGTCTTTCCAAATAACATACTCATCAGTCTCCTCTTTGCCTTCTCAATTTTTGCTACCCTGGCAATATTTGCTTAGCACCTTACAGTCAATAACCTTTCTGTTTTCTGGTGAAACACCAGTGATGACACCATTTAGTGAGGAATGACCTCTTTTCTGCCACGAGCCATCGATTCTGATGCATGTGTCAAATATTTTTTCTTCTGCATGGTCTAATTTTGAAAAGGGTTGACGTTGTTTAATTTTTCTTCCGTAAAATTGTCGAAATTATATGAAATTACAATTCATGAATTGGTAGTCATTGAAAGCTTTCTTGATATCTTTAAAATTATTCACCTTATACAACCTTATGGCAATCACATACCGTTATCACTGTTCGACCCTGTTTCTCTCTCAATACACCTTCTACGACAATTACGTAGTACTGAAGTGGAAAAGTCCTGTCGCCATCTTTGTCAAGTCCCTCCGACACGATTTTAGCACACTCCAGCTTGGAGTACGCCGTAGCAACAGTCTCCTACTTCCAGGTCCGCTGGTGGATAGTCTTCAAACTCCTCTGGGATACACGGTGTTTGGGGACATTCAACAGCAGCAGTCTCGACGGTATCATTCTTATGAAGTTATATCGATAGCAAAATCAAAACATCGATTTTTCAATCAAGCAATCGATCATTCAATAGGTCGACCGATCGACCATCGATCAAAACAAAGTCGATCAATCGATACAGTGATCAGCAATTCGATCAGTCATTCAACCGATCAGTCATTCAATCGATCAATCATTCAATCGTTCAATTGACTACCAATACTCAATCCAATAATCCGGTGAATAATTATTAATAATAAAAATGTAATCTTTGTTTTTCATTATTATTGTTATGAAGTAACTCAGCAAACTGACAAATTTTCATCTCGGAAAAAAATGTGATTAGATCATCTCACTTATGCCATAAGCTACTTATTTTTTAATAGGAATGTAATTATTATAATTGCCCGTCAAAAAGTAATTGTGCCACTGAAGACGCTGGGAGGGATTTTGTAAGATCAATGATGGTAAAATTGATTGATTGATTGATATATTTTTAGTTAAGAAACATTACAAGTCCGTAACAGTTAAAAAATTTTCAATTAAAAGTCTTTGTCATATATATAGTAGATACAAAAATGTTAACATAAACTATCTGAAATATAGATCGTCCTTGTACATATTGTTTCAAGTAACACGGGAAACTCGTAGAAGATCATGAATGATCTTATCGCCGAGAACCGAGTGATTACACAGCGTAAATGTTACAATCTTACAATTTTATCAAACTGTTAAAAAGGAATAAGTATTTAACTAGACTTGACTTGAAAATTGATCAAAAATATTGAAGGATATTTTCAAATTTGATTGTTTTTAATAATTTCTTAAATTGAGAAACATATTCAGTATCTGAAAGAATATTCGATGATGAAACGAGAGCATTCCACAAGTGTGGTCCACGATATGAAATATTAAATTGACTGAGCTTATTTTTGAACATCGGCTTAAGCAAACTTCTTGAATTTCGAGTTGTATATTTGTTTTGGGGTTTGAGCGTGGAAAGACTATGAAAAACAGATGGCGATTGTTTCGTTTTGCACTTTAACATAAAAATTAGAGTTTTGAAGATGTTAAGTTCGTATAGTGTTGGTAAGAAGGATTCTGCAAAGAGAGGCTTTGTATGAGTAAAACGATCTTTATTGTGTATAACTCTGATGGCATGCTTCTGACGTTGGAAAAGAGATGTTAGTTTACTTTTTTGTGTGCTAGCCCATATGACATTTGCATAGCTTAAGTGACTATGTACAAAAGAATAATAAAGTTGCTTTAATAGATGTTTGTTCAAAATGGTTTTAGCTTTATACAATGCGCCAATTCCTTTGGATACTTTTGAGTGCAGGTACTCAATTTGATTCGTCCATGTCAGATTTTCATCTACGTAAATTCCAAGGAACTTTGTGACTGTTTGTCTGGTTATTTTGTGTATGCCTTTATGGAAACGCTATTCAATTTAGAATTAGGATTGTTGAAATGTTTCAGCCAAAAGGTCAGTTCTTTAATATACAACTTCCCTGCTCTCCCTGATGGTATATTGAAAACATTTTTCCAAAAGTGAATGATTTCAATGTAAATGTTAGAAACGCCTTTAGCAAAGTCAATGTAGTGTAGGGTACCCCAAAAGTCATTGTCAGAACATTTTAAGGCTCTGGGAAAGATCGATATAGGTGGGATATCAGCGACCGGTGGAACCACTACAGAATTAGAGTTTTTCACAACTTCTATATCTTGCACAAAAACATTTTCATCCTCAGATGAGTCATTGATAATACATTTAGCCGAAAAATCCACGCACGATTGCATATGTCTTTTTAATCCAGAAGCACTTCAACAAGTCTTTTTACAATGGAAACAAGAATGAGTGGTAATTACCACTCGGTCGATCAATTGGTCGATCAATCAATACACAGGTCGATCAATCGATAATTCGCTTGCGTTCTCAATCAATAACTCTGTAAAATTGGCGATTCAGCAACTCGAAAAAGTGCTGATCTATGCAAAATTTTGTGCACAAAGTTAAAGACGGGGGAATCAAATAGAGATGTGCGTCTTGTTGGCGAAATGCTGCAAACTGCTATTTCTTATTTATCTCATGCTGCTCTCTCTCCAACGACTACTTCGAGTACTACAAGTAACTCAACGACAATAACTCCAAGTGAAAATCGGACTGCTGATGAATTCAGACGTTTATTTCCTGGTTTAAATGGTGCCAGGCTAGGTCAGTAAGGCTTAAAAGAAGAAGAGTTGTTTTATTTCTTTCTCTCTGATGGAAAATAAAAAACTTGGGATGCAGGTAGACTATTTGGTGTAAAAAAATATAGATAGTATAAATAAAGATTTGTAAACCATAATACTTTTGAAAACCATAACAGCAATAAAAGAGACCGATTATGTACTATAATAATTATATACCCATATACTAAAATATAAATGTAAGATTAAGATGAAGTGGCTTTTAGAATATTAGGCAGTACGTATTTTCCCTTTTCATTTTAGGTACTCGAAATTTAATCCAGACTACTATTCAAGGAGGAAGATTTCATCCATATCCCAGACCCACTAGTGGCCATGCAAGTACAGGAGTATGTTACCAACCATCGAATTCATGGACACAAAAATTTTTTTGCTTGGGAAGTGCCAATGACCATCAAACTGCTGATCGGTAATATATGCTTTAGTTAGAACAGTTAGGTTTGGGACCAAAAAGATAAAATTTGACAACAAAAATGGTGACCACAAGTATTTTATAAAAAATTGTGTGAGGAATTTCCTCCACTCCATAATCAGAATGGTGCGATAATGCTTTTACTCTGGCAGTTTGACCACTAAAATTTGTCAAAGCGGGAAAAAATTCATACACAGCTGAAACCTGTTTTAAAGGAGTGGTATCGTCATTTCAAATTTTATGACAAATTTTAGTTTAAAAAATGTATAGTTAACCTGCGTTAAAGCTTTTTTAAAAAACGTTTTACTTCCGAAGATATTGAGTTTTTAATTTTTTTATAAACCCCCGTCTTTTTTTCTGATGAAAAGCGTGTGACGTCATTGAAGAAGTTTCATTTATTTTTACTTGTTATGTCAGTGCAAAGGAGCGTATTAGTTTCTCATGTTTTCAAAAGTTATGAGTGAGAATTCAAGTGAAGAGGAATCAGATGTTCTCAGCGAAGATGAAGAATGTAGCAATGAGTTTTATTCAAGGATTTCACAGAGAATTTTAGCGGTTTGAGCAATATGGTTTTGACCCAGTTGCTGTAAAGAACATGAAGAAGTCCGGATGATGATTTTGATGACAAAAATGCTTTACCGGAGAGAGTTGGCAACAAACAGTGATGCAAATGTGTTGCAAAGAAGTTTATGCGATCGAAGACGATAAATTTCAAAATAATTTTTGTACAAATCAAAACGAAAAAAAAATACATGCAATATTGAGTTGATCATTGATCGTAGTAAAATTCATATATTGAAAGTTAACGTTTTTCCAATTTTCCGTTTTCCGTGCAGGAGTTCAAGAATCAACACCTCATTCTATGAAAACAGTAATGAAATAATCGGTGAAACGGAATAATATTCAAATGCCCAGTTCGAAGAGAAACACGAAAACAAAAATCGAAAAAACACTTGCACACAGAAAGTAAAAGTTCACCTATGTATAACGAAAAGTGTAGATAAAACATTAAAGTAAAACTCCTTATAACATGTTTACCATCAAATTTCTTCCAAAACATGATTCTTTAAAATATAAGTGACGTAAAGATGGAAGATTGGCCTCGCTTCAACTTTGAAATCCATATTTTTTTTAAATATGAATTTTAGGTTATCTAAACAAACTAATGTTCTGTCCTTTGGTTGAGTCACTGTCACATCCCACAGCAGCACAATATTTTTCATTAGATTTAAAAAAAATACTTAGTTATTGCTTGAATTTCAAAGAATACTCGCTCGATTTGAATGCAAAACATCACATCAACACTGAATATAACTTCTTCAATGACGTCACATAATTATTACTAATTTATTCTGCGTTTTAAGCCTATGTTTTAAAGTGGCATTTTATAGCGAAAAAAACCTTTTTTTTTTCCAAATTAAATTTATTTTGTAGTATCTACATTAAAACAAGGGATATACGAAGAAAAAAAATTTTTTCAAATTTTCATGACACCACTCCTTTAAAAGTTACTTTGACACTCACATTTTTCAGATATAAAACCCTACCAATCAACTCCATTGGAAAATTGATTTATGAGGGGGTCAACCTTAGGACCTATTCCTCAAATTTTGTGATTTATAAGGGTTTTTATAGGTAATTTTAAAAAGGTTACTGATTGTATCATTATTAGTTTTTATAACTAACGCTCAAAATTCTAACAAAGACTAGAAAATTTGAAAATCCTGAAAATTCTAGGGTTTAATTGAAATCCAAAATGGCGGAATTTTCTGGAGCAAATGCCGTTTTGACCATCTTGGGCCAGGTTTGTCAAAATAGAAAGGTTATGAGCATTTCAACGGTTTCGTTATTATTAAATCAAAATTTAGCAAAGGATTGCAGCTGTTATTCAATAGAGAAAGACATTGGAGTTTAACTTGAGACCTCTAAGATTTATAATATATATATTGAATTAATAAAATTTCGTAAGGATGTCAAATATATTGTCTTCTTCCTCTTCTTGCAAAACATCATTGATATTGAGATCTTCGCTTACTTCGCCCTAAGAAGATAACGATAAATGTTAAGTTTTCATGAATATAGCCCATATTCAAGGTAAAACTATTGCAGTAATCACTCTTACATGTCCATTTTTGCAATCTCCTCAACAGTTTTTGCAAGCAGTTACGCACAATAGCCCGTGTAGATCCAAAACAATGATCCAACTCAACACCTGAGCCAAATGAAATAGGAGAATTGAAATTCCTCCTGCATCCCGAAACAATTGCATGTCCAAGAGCGGTTCTTTTGATGCTGTTAGGAATCACCATTTCCAGCTAGCTCCGAAATGTTTCTTGCAGCCAAGTTTCTAAAAAAGCACTATCTTTTAACTCTTGCGGAGAAGGGTAGGTCTCTGATCTTTCAAGACTTCTTATTTCATCTTTGATAAGATTGCCAACAATATCAATCATCCTTTGTTTTTCAATTGTTGTACATTGATCTTCACTTGCCTGGAATTTTTCTTCTATCAAATATTTTGCAGTATCTTGGAAGGCTATGATGTTACTTACCCTATTCCTTGAGAAGTGATGACAACATGTTCCCCGTATTTCTCTTTCAAAAGATTCACCAAGTATTTGTTGGAGAAAGATTCACTATATGTTAGTGAATTGACTAACTGAGTATAGCTCTGGCTCATTCTCCAAGACGTCACAAGCAGCTTCGAATGCAGTCTTCATTTTGGTGTTGACAGGTCTCCCCAGATTCTTATTTGCAATCTGATGTCCTCCACTTGAAAAAAGGGTGCGGCAATTTTGGTGTTATCTTGCCTCTGAAGCCACAAAATCAATATAGTCATTTGCACGTCCTTTAATTTCTACTGCCCATGCATCCTTCGGATCTTTTGATATACGTTCATCACATTTTTTAAGGATGGTTGTCCTTATATTCAGAGTTCGAGCATGATGCCAGCTGTGTTTGTGATTCACTGCCTTAGAACAAAAGAAACAGTTCTGCCTCCAATCAAACGCAGAACGGGATTGCCTTGTCCTTTTAATAGGGGAAGGATTTTTAGATGCAGATGAAATTCTTTTCCTGTTGTTGTACCACTTTCGGCAATCTTCATGAACGTGAGTATGTCGTACCTGCTCAGTTCATTTGAAAATGCATTAAAAAGTATTGGAGACAATCAACAAAAGGAAATCTTGAAATGGTTGATAGAATATACACAAGAGTCTGGTAGGGCTGATGACTTGTTATCTTTTTGTACGTTATCTTTCAAGAGGTTGCCACCATCGGACATAGGAAAAGTAGAAATTCAATTTTTGGAAGACAATGAACAAAAAGTCCTACCTGAAGCAATGGCATGCTTCAGACTACTAAAGTTACCCACTATCCATTTTACAAAAGCGTCATTTTGTAAATACCGGGTATGGCAAAAAAAACGTCCCCAAAGTTGAAAACTTGATGTAGCTTCGTCAAATGATCGAAATGATTTGAAACTTCACAGGTTTGTTTTTACACCTATTTTTGATGTTTCCTGAAAGTTTAAGAGCTTAACGACGTTTTTTCTAAAAGATATAAAAATTTTCCGAAAACATATCAAAAATCACTTGTTTATAGATTTGACGTCAAAAGAAATTTTTCATTTTCCCTGTTCAGCGCCCGGTTTATTCTTGAATTCATTTTGACTTTGTTGTTCTTCATGAAGTCATTGCAGTGGCCACTGACGTCCCTGGTTAATGAAGACACTGCAATGTGTAATTACTAACAGTCACGCAAACCGAAAATCATCTTCAGTTTGATCTAGAAACACCTGCGTGAAGTCAATATGGTTTTTTCAGATGAAGATAAAGCCATTATCAAGCACTACCACGAGAAAGGATATTCTGCATATCGTATTTGGAAAGACAATCCTGAAAAGAATTGGAAAAAGAAGTCAGTAACTCGTTTGATTAAAAGATATAAGGAATTTGGAACAATGGAAAGGCAAAAAGGCTCTGGTCGTCCAATCACGGCAACAACAACACAAAATCAAAATGCTGTTGAGGAATTGGTATGTTCTCAAGAAGAAGCCCCGGGAACTCATGTCACCCCAAACAACATAGCCAAGATTTTGAACATCTTGGATCGATCTGTGCGACGAATGGTGAAGTCGAAAGGAATCAAACAATTTTTATGAATAGATTTGTGGATTTGTCATTGTCTAGTTCAATGAAATTTTGTAATTGATATAAAATTTCATTTTGATCACAGTAAGATATTGACGTCAATTCTATAAACAAGTGATTTTTTATATGTTTTCGGGAAATTGCTATATCTTTAAGAAAAATTGTCGTTTAGCTGTCAAACTCTCAGGAAATATCAGAAATAGGTGCGAAAACAGCCCTATGAAGTTTCAAATCATTACGATCATTTGACGAAGCTACATCAAATTTTCAAATTTGGGGACGTTTTTTTTGCCATACCCGGTGTATGGAAATTGCATTAAAGTGCGAGAGTATTGGTTTCTCGGGATATGGTTAATATACTTTCAAAGCTTGTATATTCTTATAGAGTCCCTTTTATGCCAGTATCGAATATATCTAACTAGGTATATATATTTATGTTGTAACTTAGTTATACTTCTTCCGAGAGTTTTTTCATTTTGTTTTTATCTTGGTTTGTTCAGTTAATGCCATTTTTATGAAACAATAGGATCATAGTCAAAATTTACATTTGGTTACTGATGTTCTTGTATCCTCTTTTATTCTCATTTTCAGAGTATATAAGAGTTTGAGAGCGTAGAGAGAAATTTTGCCGAAAATGTTCTTATTTATTCGTTTTGCATACATTTACTAGAAAAAATGGCATTTACTTTTTTTTTGGGAATCCATGTCGTTTTGATGTTTTCCAAGTTTGTTTTTTATTTCCATTGTACGATTCTTTTATCATGACACGTAATTGTTTTGTGTCCTTTAGCATTCTTTAATGTTGTTTATTAAGCAAAAACGTAAGACGTGACTGTGCATGCGAACATATGTTCGAATTTATTTACTAGTTATCAAGTATTTTGTTTAATATTCCTCTTGTAACTTTACAGAAGCAAAATACATGATTGCAACAATATGTAGCAGTGTGTATGTATGTGTATTTCTTCTTACTAAGTATATGTATTTTAGACAATAATGGAGGTAAATGTTCCAACAGAAGAAAGAATTTATGAGCTCCACTGTAAATATGCTCACTCACCGCTTGTCAAATTCTGGTGGTGATGAAAATGTGCTTGATTTCGTGAATTTTTGCTTGGAACAACTTATACAATTAGCAACTATTGGAGCAACACTATACAGCTTAGATGACAGTGTTGCAGAGCAGTTATTTAACGCATATGACATGATGAATAACTACACATGCAGTAAACAGCAGGAAGACAAGGAGTTCATTTGGACAAACCTTGCCGGTCGACCAAAGTTTCTCATAAAATAAAGAAACACTCGAATTCTATGTAAGTTTAAAGTTTACTGATCTGTTACAAGTAAGTAGAGACACTATTCGAAGACGCATGAAAGAGTTTGGTATCAAACTCAAGATTCATAGTGACTTGTCTGATGATTACTTAAATACGCTGGTGCGTCGAATACTTCACGAATTCCCAAATACAGGTATACGTAGGATGAAGGGTTTTTTACTTGCTCGGGGTCATTTGGTCCAGTGGGAGCGAATTCGAACTGCATTATAGATGGTAGATCCTGAAGGTGTTGTTCGAAGATCGTTATTTTCTAACTTGATAGTTAAGAAAATACTTCGTGCCTGGTCCACTTGCATTATGGCACATAGATGGTAACCACAAACTCGTTCGTTGGGGTTTCGTTGTTCACGGTGCCATTGATGGATTCTCAAGAAAAATAATGTACCTTCATTGTAGTTGTAACAACAAAGCTCAAACAGTGGCAAACTTGCTAATGGATGCAGTTGATACTTTCGGCCATCCTTCGCGTGTGCGAGCCGATCAAGGAGTGGAAAATGTTGATGTAGCTCGTTTTATGCTCAACCATCCACTCTGAGGTCCTGGCTGTAACAGTTTCATTGCAGGGAAGAGTTGCCACAACCAACGTATCGAAAGATTAAGACAGGACCTTTTTCAAGGGCGCTTGAATATTTTTACTGTGTGTTTCAATATCTTGAGCATAATGGATACCTGGACATAAGCAATGAGTTGCATATTTTCGCGCTACGGTTCATATTTGTAGCTAGGATAAATCGCCATTTGGAATTGTTTAGAGAATCTTGGGACTTGCACCCTTTATCTACTGAACATAACAAGTCTCCGACACAACTTTATGTAATTGGTTTGCATCAGTACTGCCCTTCTCAGAGAAGCGTCAACATTGATTTGGATCCACTATACGGTGTTGATTGGTCTGGTCCTATAATTGGTGAAAATGACGATGTTACCATTGATGTACCTAATCTTGATTTTCAATTGTCCGAGGAGCATAAAGGAATACTATTCCATACAATCGATCCATTGAAAGACACAAGTGACTTCGGCATTGATATTTATTTAGAAGTTCTTAATTTATTAATGTCACTAACAGAACAGTAGCGTGTAAATATTAAAAACACTGCGTTATTTTTTCTGAAGAACTAGTACTCGAACACCTTTTGAGCAAGAAAATCATTACTGAACACCTAGAAACCTCTCAAAACCGTTAATTAAATAATTCCTTTTTATTGCGGAGTGTAGCTATTTAGCGGAACGGAGCTCATTTGGCAAGATCAAATACTGTCATCAAAATACTAACAGAGAGATGCATTTCGGCTGCCGTAACTCGACGAAACCTCCTACAGGGTCATATCATTTTCAGAAGATTACAAATGTGGAGAAACAGAGACATAGATTTATTATTTAGAGAAGTCAAGTCAATCTAACATAGATTCAGCTATATTGTAATACACACTGCGCATCTGCTTTTTTTCACGCTTTCACTCTCTAAAATTTCGGGTCGTTTTTGCGGTCACTTATTCATAATGGAGTGTCAAACCACGGCGGTTAATATTTTTCTACGTTTAGTATAGGGGAAAACATTGCATTGCATGTAATCGTTTCAAATGTTTTGATTATTCGCGAGATCAAGAAACAATAGACAACAACGAAAGTATTGCGGGAAGATTTATTTATGTTTTTAGGGTAATTAGGCTTTAGAAACTTTTTGTTTGTTTGTTTTGTTGTTCTTATTTTTCTTATAGTATTAATAGGGTTTCTGCGTCATTACTTTTCAAAGAAAGAAATGAATATCATCGTTTTTAATCATGACGCTCTGGGTTCGTGAAAAAAATCGCAATTGTTTTTAATTCACATTTTGACACTTTCGCGACTTTCGCGTTTGGGGTGTGGATTTCATGAACAGTTACAGCGATTTTAATCTTTTGTTGTTTACCTGTACGCACAATTTATTTTTACTACTGCATATATCGTATCGTGAAAGATTTAATACGAATATTTTGATGTGTTTCAGATCTTCTGATTAAAATTTTTTCTGTTCATAACTCCAGTGTTGAACTAAATATGCTTTACCCGGAATACCTAGAGATTATTTATTAAAAGAGTGAAGAGTGTTTTTTTCTGTATTGACGTTAGATATTTTTAATCAAGGGGAACCATTGCATTGCATCTTCAATTTATAAAGTAAAAAGTGAAAAAAGTGGGCGCACAGCGCGTTTTTTATTTTTGATGAATTAAAACCCGTGTTCTACACGCTGTTCTACACGGGATACTAAATTCTAAGCATTCTACATTCCAAACAATTGAGGAACTATATCATACTAAAATTCATTATACTAAGCCTTTCTCTCTCTGTTCAGCTCACATCGATTAAAACATGTAAAAAATTTTTACATGGGATACTAGTATCTTCTAAAAAGACAAGAAGCATTGAGGACACTTCAAGGATCTTCTCTAAGCTTGTTATGGAAGGCAAATCATCAGGTGCTATTATAATTTGTTGAAAAGGAAGTTCCAGCGACATGTTGACTTTGTCAGAAAAAATTTAAAAAGATCCTTTACAAAAACATCCAGACCCTGCTCCAATAGCTGACGATGTTCTCTTGTACGGACCAGTTGATTGTATTTTTGCCCCACGTGTTTGATTCCATCGATGAACAGTCCGTATATAAGGCTGCTTTGCGTACCAAAGGATCAGCCGGTCCTTCAGGTATGAACTCAGAATTATACCGTCAAATTCTATGCTCTAAAAATTTTAACATTTAAGGAAAAGAACTATGTGAGGAGATAGCACGCATGACAAAACGTCTCGCGACAATATATCATCATCCTGACACTTTAGAAGTATACTTGTGATCACGGTTGATACCTATCGATAAAAACCCAAGAATGCAACCATTTAGTGTCGGGAAGGTGCTAAGACGAATAGTAAGAAAGCTTATTGCATGGACGCTCAATGTTGATATCAAAACTGCCGCTGGACCCCTTCAAACATTTGCAGGTCACGGAGCAGGGGCAGAAGCAGTGATTCACGCGATGAGAGATATTTACGAGATCGAATCAACAGATGCAGTCCTTCTTATTGACGCCAAAAATGCATTTAATTCAATGAATCGTTCTGTTGCTCTACACAACATTCGAATTACATGCCCAGTTTTATCAGTCTATGTCATCAATACGTATTGGAAAGCCTCATATCTTTTTATAACCGGCGGTGCTGAGATCGAATCACGAGAAGGGACAACACATGGGGATCCGTTAGCCATGCCATGGTACTCACTAAGCACTGTTCGTTCAAGGACTCTTAATGCAATGATAAAGTGGACAATTGGACTGCAGAAATTCACAAGCTTACAGAAATTGCCAAAACAGAACCTCGTGCTACATATACAGCTTTTACAAAGGCATACAAGTCAAAGTTTACCTATTTTTTGCGAACAATTCCAGGTTTTGAAAGTTATCTTGAAGGGGTCGAGAATGTTATAAATGGTCACTTCATCCCAACTCTTTTTGGGCAGGAACAGTCGTTGCCTGATTATTTTAGGGAATTATTGTCTCTTTTACCAAAATATGGAGGCATGGGATTTCCTATCCTTACACAAGATGCCAAAATCCAATATTCTGGCTCAAAAACAATCAATAAACTGCATGTCGAATCAATTATCGCTCAAAACAACATCTAGCGTTACTAGTGATGGAAAAACATCGAAACAGTTGCATGAAGAACACTCGAATGCGAAGGAAATTTTGACAAAGGAAAAGATTACTCGTGTTGATTCGTGGGTTTCTGCAGATCTGGCTCCATTCATCTATCAACCACGTGATAAGGGAGCAAGTTCATGGTTGAGTGCTATTCCACTTGCTGAGCAAGGACTGAATCTTAATAAACGGGAATTCAATGATGCTGTACGACTTCGATATAACTTATCACTCAGTGAGCTTCCCAGCTTTTGTGCTTGTGGTGATACATTTTCTGTCAATCATGCCTCATGTCATTGCTTAACCGTGTCTGCCATAATGTACAAGCAGAACCCCATCTTTTACCTGTCACAGAGGAACAATTTCATTTAAAGTCTACCATAACAAGTAACGATGCAAGGTTAGATATCTAGGCCAGCAACTTTTGGCGCTTTGGACAAACAACATTCTTCAATGTTCATATTACGCACGTTAATTCCAAAAGTTACCAAAGTCAATTAACGTCTGAAATCTTTAAACATCAAGAGAGTGAGAAAAAGAGATCATACAATGACAGGATTATTCACGTAGAACATGGGACATTTACACCACTTGTGATGGGTACGAACGGCGGAATGGGCAAGGAGTGTCCCATGGAGAAAACAAAACACTATTGCTGATAGAGGTGATATATATTTAAATTATTTTGAAGCCAACATAGCATAATCTTGCCAGTTTGATTGAGCCCTTATACTTGCCTTTCTAATGTCTGATAGTATCCTCCCACGTATCTCCTTCAAACGGGCCTATATTTTCATCTTGCAGGATGAACCTAACGGATATCATAGTTTTTGTAAGACAAGACTAGGTTGCAATGCAAAAATTATCATGAGGGATGTCATATTCTTTACTAACTTTAAGGTATTCATTCTATCTCAATTTTGCATCATTAATACTTGTAGCTAATTACATTCAACTGCAGAAGTTTGCATTTCTTAACTTCAATTTAGATTGATAAAAACCCAGACAGGAAGAAAAGAACCGTTTCAGAAAAGATAAGGTAAGCCTGGGTCAATAACAGAACGTCATTGCAAACTCAAAGATTTATCTTTGTTCAATTTCCGGCAGAAAATGATCATTCAGGGCATCTAATGGGAGAGGTAGCTTTAGATAAAATACTTGATATGATATTCTTCCTTGAATTTCTTGGAAAATTACAAAATTAAATTTGTTGATTAGTTTTTCCGTCTGTTTCCATTGTCACAACGTTATTGTTTTATTTTAGACTGCTGGGTTCTCACAAACGGTCGACGATAAAATCATCAACAAAATTCAACATTTGGTTGGAGAAGGTGTGAGAAATGTCCGCGAAATGGCTCGGCATATCAGAATATACGTGCGAAACGAACTATTCCGAAATCAGCAAATGTCTGTGGTAACAAATGGTCAATATCATACCACTTTGAAGGACATACACAATTGCATGTACAAATCTACTGTTAAACTAAAATTTAATAAACTTGACCAGGTTAATCTTGAACATCAAGTAAATGAATGGAAAAAAGAATCTCCAAATGATTATTTCTTCTTCCGAGGATATGGAAAAGCTTCAGAAGATGGATATAATATCAAGTGAAGTTTACCAGGAAATGGAAGATGTGGAAGTAAGTGTTGATTTTTTTAACCAATATTGTAGGCACTGCAACATAAAACATGTGAAATGCTCGCAATTCTCTATTTTGTTTTCCAGGTTAAACAATTGAAAAAAGAACAAAGACTTCTGTTTGTGCATCAAACATCAAATCAAAGGCGGCTGTTATCCAAATACGGAAATCATATGTGCGACGTACAAGACCACTCGTTATGCTGTTCCCTTGTTCTTCCTTGCAGTGAAAACCAATGTTGACTATCAAGTTGTTGCATCTTTTGCGGTCCAAGATGAGACAACGGAAGCCATCACGGAAGCACTAAATATTATTAAATATTGGAACCAAAGTTTGCAACCAAAATGTTTTATGGTTGACAACAGTGAAGAGGAAATTTATTCAATAGAGACTCTTTTTCCAGATAAATATCAGCATGTTTCATTAATTTGATTTACTTGTATTGATTCCATACCTTATCCTCTTAGATCATATGTGCTGACAAAATTAGTTGTTTATTGTACCCTGCTTTGTCATGCTGTTTGATTTTCACCGTAAGCGAGCATGAGAAAGATGGCTTGCTAAAGAATCAAATGGATTACGTTCAGTGAAAGACATTATTTGGGCACGGCTCCGTTGAGTCGCCAATGCAGAGACCAAAAAGGATTTGGATAAGTCCTTACATGACTTGATAGAAAGCGACGTCTGGAAAGATGAAAAGAATTCAAAATTTCGACAATGGATGAATAAAACATGGCTTCCAGAAGTTAAGGTACAATTACTACAATACATTTGTAAAACAAAGATTTATTAAGACTGTTTATATAAGCGCTTGTACTTTATAGAGATGGGTGAAATATTAT
The DNA here is from genome assembly GCA_027922465.2 of Turritopsis dohrnii. Taxonomy (NCBI): domain Eukaryota; kingdom Metazoa; phylum Cnidaria; class Hydrozoa; order Anthoathecata; family Oceaniidae; genus Turritopsis; species Turritopsis dohrnii. The sequence goes on along the minus strand of BQMF02000766.1, from coordinate 47,813 downwards.
CGGAAGGGTTTGCTGGAGATCACCATAAATACCAACAACGGCGTGGAAAGAAAGAATAGAGACTTCAAACATGAATTTTTGAAGCAGCACAAGACTATACCTTAAGTGGTATGGTAACGGTTTTGGTGGAACAATTTCTACCAGAGACCTACGCAAGGTAAAAAAAAGAAGATTATCCTAAGCCAAGTTATCCCCGGGTGGGGTATCAAATTTCCAAAACCAGCTGAAAGGGGGGGGGGGGGGGGGGGGTGAAGAATTTTGTCTAGAAAGGGGGTAGTTTCCAAAGACGGGGGAGGTACCTCAAGAAAGGGGGGTTCAAGGTTTTCGACAGCCACTTATGTCAAGTATTTTTAGTTATCTGTAATAGCAATGTTTAATGATTTTTTTCATTGCGTAGCTGATGTGTTATACATTTCATTTTGTAAACGTTTTGGTTTGAACCAAATTATATAATGTATTTATTTTTAGATTGTTTCAATTGGCATTGCAATGTCTTCTTTTTGAAAGCAGTATTTTCTTATGCTTGTGTTTGGTTGTTGCACATATTATTTTGCTTGCCATCTCTCAATTTTTTGTTATCATAAAGTTTTAAATTATTTTGATTCAATCTGTTTTCTAATGATGTCGAGTTAATTTATAAAGTACTAGCCGCCAAGGCTCGTTTGCACGTTAAGAGAAATACGTTCCTGGTGTTTCAAATCTTGCATGTTCTGCCACTGCTGCTTTTTGTCCAAAATGTTTAATCAGTTAGTTTCTTTGTATTTAGTTGATGTATTGTTTTCAATGCCAAGTCAACGTGGAATATAAAACGATAAAACTAACAATAATAATAAAAACGAAACGTTATTCCTATTAGCTCATCAGCCAAAAAAAGTCACGTTCGGTTAGGGTTGCAATATTATGCTTCGAACTCACGTTGCACACAAAAAAAGAAATAATTTTGCTCAAAACTCAATCTACCATTTTGTGTGACTTACAAACAAACGAACAAACAAACAAACAAACAGAGAATCGGCTATTAATATATAGATGTGGATGTGATTGAAAGGAGAAAGCTTGAATATGGCTATTTTGTATGAAACAGTATGTCCTTTTGTGTCAATATAATCATGACTGCATTGTTTACATTGTCTATACTATTTCTTTATTAGAATAGTAATAGTAGAATAGTAGAATAGTAATAAAATAAACAAATGCCTAAAAGTTCTGATTTAGCTCCCTTAAATGGGTACAGTAACAAGACCACTGATGATAAGTTGAGGAAAAGATTTACTCATAACTCAACTGGCAAATGGAGAAAGTATCGAATTATTCATGGACTCCGTGTCAAAGAATGTGTGAGGATATGGAGCTCAGAACGGTTACATAAAGAATTTGAACTGGTGTCTACAATTCCATATGGTATGGTTGGGTATTCAGAGAAAGCGGTTAGTACATATAACCGCAACTATAAATCTGTCCCTGCCGTAGTGAAAGATTATTTCGAAATTACTTCAGCAAGTGAATACATGACTGCCAAATTGAAAGTGAAAATAAGGTTTCGGGATCCATCACAACAAGATGGTGACTATTTCTAGGCTGAGAACCCTACACTTTCTTTTGACTCATTTTAAACTCACCAGTTAAAGGAAACTACTCCCTTTTTAAAATACATTAGAAGATTGTTTTTATCTCAGGCAACAGGTACGCTCGACTGTTCTTTATTTCTGTTGATATTTAAAAAAAGAAAACAATATATAGTTATTATATGATACTTCTCAAGTTATGTATATTTATAGATATTTAGCTATAGGTCTGTACCTTTCCAGTGCGTTTTTATTTTTAGAATAATCAAATCGTTGAGTTACATCTTATTATAATAATCCGCGTTGTGCATACCACTTTTATTTTAGAGAGTGACATATTTACTTTTTTTCTCACGGTCAAATCCTTCTTATTTTTTCCCTTTTCGTCGTAAAACCACACAGCGGCGAGAGCGTTTTTTTACGATTAGTAAATGGGGAAATCCCGCCGCTGATCGATTTCATTGGCTAATAAAGGAAAACTCTTAAAATGCGCAGTTTTGATTGGCTGACAAATTCCAAAAATTTCGGTCGTTAATAACGGATTTCATTTCTTCGTTGTGAATTTCACAAAGAAACACAGGTTTGTATACATACGAATGTTTTATTATATATATACAGTGTGTTTCAAAATGATTGCAACGGAAATTTTAAAGTTGTTTTTCTCAGTAAGTATATCGAATTTTGAAATAATTTTTACATCAATCCAAAGCCCTTTTTGAGATCTTTCGCCAAGTATATTTTTGTGAGAAATGAAAAAGTGGTTTTCGAGAAAACAAGGAAAATGTCTTGGAAAAATGTCATTAAATTTTTAATGGTCGATTAACACGTCGTTTAATTACATCGTGCTTATTGTTTCAGAGCTCTAAATCCATAGAAATTTTATTTTTGCGCTGAGACTCCCAAATTGATATTAAAAAATAACATTTTTTGAGAAAATTGTGTAGTTTCTTAGTAAAGCTATGAAGAAACGTGCACATTATTTCGTAACATAATCATAACATGGCACATCTAACTGTTGAGCAACGCACATTTTTAGTGCAACGTTATCTTGAAACAAAGAATTGCAACGTTGTGTTAGCTGAATTTGCTCGTCAGTTTCTAGGACGAAATGTACCGAGAAAGTCAACAATTACAAGAAATGTGCAAAAGTTTCTAAGACATGGCACTACCAAAAATCTTCACAAAGATAAAAGTGGGAGGAGAAGATCAGTGAGAACACCGCAAAATATCCAAGCAGTAAGAGCAGAACTCCAAAACAACAATCAAACAACTTCAGGTCTGCTTCAGGTTTCAATCGTATCACACGCCTGGATCTACGTTTTCATCCATTCAAAACGCACAAACGTCACACTCTCTTACAAACAGATTATCCTCGACGTTTGAGATATTCACAATGGTTCTTAAATTCCTGTCAGAATAACCGCTTTCTGGCAAACCTTGTGGTTGGTGACGAGGCGGCTTTTGGCATGGACGGAAAAGTTTCGAGCCGGAATGTTCGTGTGTATGCTCCTAAAGGTCAAGCTCCTCGGGACGCAAATTTCGATGTAAATTTCAGTCGGGCAAAATTGCATGTGTGGGCAGGAATTTGCGGAAACGGAACTTTATTGGGTCCTTATTTCCTTATTGTATTATTATTTCTTCAAAAGAAGACAACGGTTGAGCAAACAATCCAGACCCGCAAAACGCCGATTTTGGGTGCGAAAACTTTATGATGAGCGAGATTTTAAGGGAGAATTCGAATTGCTTGTTCGTGACTTGAAGCTAAATGACCATGAGGTGTTTTTCAAGTATTTTAGAATGACGCCAAAATCCTTCGAAAAATTGCTTGGGTTGATTGCACCACTCATAACAAAGGAAACAACAAGAATGCGAAAAGCAATTAGTCCAGAGCAAAGATTAGCTATGACTCTGAGATATCTAGCAACTGGTGACGCTCATACTACTATAGGTACATTCGATTTGAAAGACGGGGGTTTATAATGAAACAAGGAAAAATGAAGCGATATTATTATCGATTGTAAACTTGTAAATTAAATTTAGAAGCTACTTGATAATATAACTTTAGAACATTTCTTTTAATTTGAACATTTCTCAATGTAAATTCTTAATTAGGGATTGTTCACAAATGATGGCATTTTTAATTAGACGTAAAAACATTTGCAATGATCTTCGTTGGTGTAATTTTTCCTCTGATCAATCTCCATCTGCATCTGACCCTGGGTTCCAGGTTGTCTCCATCTGTGCTTATTGTTTTACGTTTGTACATCACGTGAATGGAAAAACGGAACAATGGAGCCAACAAAAACGATACGGAAGGACTTTCCTACGCCACAATGGACCACATCAAGATCACATTCAGTGTAAACATTTTCATACTTAATTAGAAAAGTCAAGGTTTTGAAAATTGTGAAGGTTGACGTCCGTCAACCAGCGTCAACTTTAGCATAAAGAGAGAAAGAGAGATGGTCATGGTTTGTTCAACAAACGTCTTTTATTCTTAGAAATCCTTACTTCGAATAATGTGGCATGGATGATGTCCGTATACTTTGTGTGTAACTACTTGCTGTATCTGTGGTGTTAAAAACATCCAAACGAGGCGGTGGATATGAGGATTTAGGGAAGTGTGTGACCGAGACTGCTGCTACAACTTTTACCTCACAATAAGGAATGACAATAACAATTTGCTAACTGATGTTTCTGGGAAAGATTGGCAGAGCATTTTATCTCTTGAGTTCCAATATCATCGAATATGCTACCGGGATTACACTCGACCACTGAAGCGTTTTTCTTCTTTTACTGATAGAGTTATTGTATCTGTTGCAAAAATTGTGAAAGAGAAGGTCATCATAGAAATACGAGGTCATTGATAATTTCGTGATTTTAGATACAGAGGAACTTCTCATTTATACAAAAGCAGGCTGGCATTTCTATGATTCCTGATAAACGAACTAGATAGAATTATTCAATGTCACAAAGATGAAGTGGACTGTTGGCGACAAAAGTATGGACAATCGCTCTTATTTAAAAAAAAACCAAGAGAAAGGGCCAATAATCGAAATCCTATGTAAAGAGATAACCGATTTGAAAAGTCGTGATTGTCCATTGACGATAAGATATGCAATGTTGCTGCTGTAATTCGCGAGGAAATACATTTATTGTCACCAACTTTCACTTTACTTGAATCTACTTGAAGACTCTTTACTTGAATTTTTTACAATCGTCCCATCGTCCTTAAAAGGCTAATGCGAAACATATTGGTCAGTAGCAGAACAACTGTATCTAACAAAAAGACGCGAGTTATTGATAGCCTCTGCCAAGATATCGTCTTAAATGCACATGGAGGAAAATATTGCATCAAAAAGCACGTTCAGTTGTTTGCAGATCGCATTGCTTGAAGTGCTCCGAGTTATGTAACTGCGTGAGCTGCGAGAATCTTTTTCCGATGGAAGATGATTGTTATTCCAGTGATGAGTTTGATAGCGACACTGAATAGTTTACATATTTTGTTTAGTTGTAACGTTGTGTTGTGTTCATCTTTACCCCGTGAATTTCATTCAGAATTGTTCTTCCAATTTGTCAAACTTCATAAGCGATGACGTCATAGAAATACTTTCTATCATGTGTAATTCGGCATAGACAGATAATTTCTACATGACCTTTTCATAACTTTTGTTCAGTTCAAAAAATGCGATCGAATGGTATATATATTAATAATTTTAGGTGAACTATATTTTTTGTCCTATGGATGACGCCATCAAAACCTATATAGGTCCAGGAAATGGCCCTTAAATAAATTCAGATTGTCCTGTAAAGAATTTCCTGATCAGTACGATCTACCGAACCAGTTTCACTTAAAAATAATTTGTCCCTCTCGTTTCCAGTTTTTTTTACGTCTTAGCGCCCTGACTATTCTGGTGACATATCTTGCATTTGATGTAATTTCTTTGCCGCAAAAGATTTGGTTGTCTTTTGTATATGATCATTCCAGGAGAGTTTGTTATCGATCGTTACTCCTAGACATGTTGCATTAGTAGAAATGTTAATCGGTATTTGGAAGTGGACCAATAATGGGTGAATGGTTAATCCATTTAAGTTACTCCATTTACTTAAGCCATTTGCCATTTATTTTATTTTATTTATAATAATATTTATACAGGATAACCTGTTCAGTATAATATATAAAAATATGTCTTACTGCTATCAATTAGGGTCCTGTTAAACGTTTTGCATTTTTACAAACAACTAATCGATATTGACATGAGAACATTCTGATGTATTGTCGTCAGCAAACAAGTTTGTATTGAAATCTTCAGATATATCAGGACAATCATTGACGTTTATGAAAAATGCTCTTGGGCCGATCAGGGATCCTTGAGGTACCCCTGTCTCCACTGGTTCTTCTTCTGACATTTGACCATTCACTACAGTTACCTGTCTACGCTGACTGAGATAATTCATTATCCATTCATTCAGATTTCCTTCAATTCCATATTTAGTCAATTTTGTTCTGACAATTTCTTGTCTGACGCTGCCATGTTTAGGAGCGCTAGAACAGTTGAACGATTTTTCCGGAAGCCCCATTGATTTTCATTGAGTAATTTGTTGTTTTCAAGGTGATGATCTATGTTTTTGGAGATCACACTTTCCATTAATTTGCTTGGAATACTGAGTAATGATATAGGACGATAGTTTTCACATTCTTGTTTTGAGCCTTTCTTGTGTTGACAAGAAACTTTGGATTTCTTCCAGATTGAAGGAATTTCTAGAGATTTAATACTTTTCCTTATTACAGGCTCTAGACTATCAACAATAGGTTCACCAATACAATGTAGATCGTTTGCTCGGACGTTATCAATACCTGAAGCTTTATTCAGACATGTCAGTTTTTTGAACTGTTTGGAAAGATTTGTTTGATCAAATTTAATGCTTGAACATTTTGGTATGGCATTAAGCACACAATGTGTTGATGTGGGTGTTTCATTTGATTTTCCCATTTCTTTGCCAATAGTAGCAAAGAATTTGTTGAGAGCGTTTGCTTTTTCTTTGTTATTGGTTAATATATTCCCGTCTCTATCTTTAATGGGACCAATTTTTGGCTTATCATTTTTACCTTGGAAGGATTTTACCATGTGCCAAAGTTCAGGAACAATAAAAAGCCACAGAAAGCTGAAAATTTCCATAGAGCTTCTGAATAGGTAATGGTATGCAATGAGCGGAACAAATTTTTTATAAAACTTTTGAAAAACTTTTTTCTTCAATGCAAGAAGCCGTACTTTTTTTAGCGTTATTTTGAAACTTGGTCGTCTAATAATTCAAGATTAAAATAGAATATCAAAAATCTGTTCCGCTCATTGCATAAACATTATCACTAAGAATATTTCCTGAAAATTTCCTGAAAAAAGCTTAAACCGTTCAAGAGATATCTTTGCCGGCGTCCTAAAAAACGCTGTTTTGAGAAAATGGCAATTAAAGTTAAGCGACCATGTAAATTCAGAAATCAATCAACTAAAACAGCTTCAATCTACAATGAGATATGCAATAAAGTGAAGATAAACATGAAATACAATCATAATGTAAAATTCTTCCTAATTAAAGCAGCTTGCCATATATTGAGTGCCCTCTTTCTCTTTGTCCTTGTCTGCTTTCTGTTTTTTTATTCCTCTGATTATTTAACGTTTTTTGTTTTTTTCCTCATTTTTGTACTTGGAGTGAAATAATCATTTTTTATTTTTCTTGTCGCATCCCTTCAATAAATATTTCCCTGGAACCATGCCATTCTTTTCATAAATTAAAACACTGGCTTTTCGCCCAATGTCAAAGTTAGCGACTGCATCATACCAAACTTCAACTGTTCAAGAGAATTGAATTTTGCCTTCGGTAACCGATCCCATACGGTGGCATTAAATGATTCATTCTGATTTTGGGTTTTGCCGTGCAGACAATCCTTCAACAAATTTTCAGAGCTCAAGTCGGCATAAATTGGTTTTACGTGTGCAATAACTGATAGCGGCTGCAAATTTTTTCACAAGCTTCGTGTGGTTTTTCCTTGTCATTGGATGAGGCATGTCCATCAATGTTGTGAATGTTTCTAGGCCAGCATGCCCCTGGCCACCATATGATGCCCTCATTGCATATATAATTCTTTGATTTACATCATATAAATGCTCATTCATGTAAGATGAATAAAACTCTTTCAAATATCCACAACTTTTGCAGGTTTTGCTTTAAAAAGGCGACAAACCCCGTTTCTTTGAAGTCTTTTCAAATAGTGACAAAGCCATTGAATCACATTCAGGACATTTCAGAGGTTCAAAAATGGAATTCAAAATAGACATATCCACAAGCCTGTAACCTGATATTGAATGATGGGATTTTGGAGTTTCAGAGTTTATGTTTTTTATTTTTTGTGCTGACACAGTTGGAGTTGACAACAACGGATTCTCTACGTCATTCTGTACACTATTTACATTATTTACATCCAGACTTCCAGTTCTTTTTACATTATTATCATCACTATTTACAGTATTTACAACTCCTTCTCACAAAATCCTTTTCTTTTCTTGTATCTCCTGGTTTGAAACTTTACTCTGTCAGTCTTCGCCATGCTTATAAGTTAACACTGACTTACGTCCTGAGATAGTGTAACTGAAGCACGAAAAAGTGTAATTTCAGGATTCGGGAACCTGTAGATTAGTGTGTGAATCCAAAAACATCGCCAGGGTGTTTAAAATGTGGGCAGAATGCACCAGAAGTGATGAAAACAACGTTGATAGGGACGTTGCTAGGGTAACTTAAAATGATAAGTGCTCAAAAATCTTAAAATACTGAAAAATCGGCTGAGTTTTTCAAAAATTTGTTTTGATATTTGAAATCTACATTAAATTTTGGGTCAGATAAGCTAGTTATCAAAAATTTGAAAAATTAAAAATTTTGAGGGGGTCCTTCCACCTTAAGTAAGACAAAACATGAAGATTTTTGATAAGATCAGGGGGTAAAAGCAGCATATCTATATATTAATAGCCGATGCTCTGTCTGTCTGTCTGTTTGTTTGTTTGTAAGTCACGCAAAATGGTAGATTGAGTCGTGAGTGATCATTAGAATACTTAAGGTCACTTAAATGAATTGAAAATTGAAGGTGAAAAATTATTATGGATTGTGTAGTGCCTGCTCTCAGACACTACATGGTCATTCTTTGCAGTCATTGCATTTTGATTTTTTTTTTTTGTTTTTTTTTATTTTTTCTCCTCTTGAACTGTGGATGATCCCAACCCCCGAGACTCTTCCATCTCCGATACGCAGCCTGAGACCGGGGGCCGGGATGCGTATGGCGGTATGTGATGAAGGCTTTGAAGGCTTTGAACGTGTCTATAAATAGTTACAATAGTTTCTGTTAGTGAAAAAGTAAAATTGGAAAATATCTATAATGAAGAAACATATTTGCTGTAGCTTGAGAGTCTATATAAAGCAAAAACAAAAGGCAATTAAGACACAAATCTCAGCCAAATACCTTGTTCAGCGTAAAATATTAAGAGGTATTACCATTTTTAGATGATGTAGCAATGGCTAAATGAGATGACATAAGAGGGTTGAGAAAATTGAAATGAAATGAAACATCAATAGATATGAAGAAGTTGGGTAATATTATGTTCGTAATCTTCATACACACATCCCTGATTACAAATACTACATTTAATAACAAATTGAAATGAACTCTGATTGAAATCCTTACCACTTTCACCGCCATCATTAGCTGAAGAATCTGACAAAAAAATGAAAATGTTAAACATGGAAATACATTAAGAATAAGAATATTCATTTGTAAACTCTTACTATTAGCTGTTGGTAATGCTCTATCTAAATAAAACAATATTTAAAAAGTAACTGTTACGCAAAAACTTCATACACTGAAATCTTACTGGACTCAGTAGATGACAATAACTGGATAGAACCTCCCAAGAATTAAAATAATAATCCTTACTCTTTTCAAGTTTTGCAGTGGCATCTGTATCAAATATAGTAAAAGAAGACGTTATAATGACAGCGTACAAAAATCCACAATATATTATAGACAAATTAGTGTTCATAAAAGAGAAGTAGTAGGTTTTGATAAAAAAATACATTTGAATATCATATATGGGTGGTTTGGTAAACCTGCTAGGTATTGCATAGGAAATAATGTCAATAAAAATCGTTACTATTTCCGATTTTTTCTATATTATCAGTATCTAAGGAAGGAAAGAATAATTTATAATGGCAACATCATAGAGAAATTGTATATAAGGATATTGTAGAAGTTAGGAAGAAGACATAGATTGACTCTTACTATCAGCCGTTGAAGATGAAAAATAAAGAGAAACAAAAACACTGAAAACAACAGTAGTTTCAATAAAAATCCAAACTCTTTTCCTAATTTTCTATGTCATCAGTATCTATTGAAGGAAAGGATGATGTTATAATGGTAGCATACAGAAAAGTCTAAAACAACAAAAGTATGAGAATGAATGCTCTGTAGAAATCTTTATCTCAAACAAACAATTTCACCTCCTTATAGTAATCTATCTTCTGTTCCTGAAATGAAATCAATAGGCTTTACGTATTTTAATTACTTTAATAGAAAGTTAAAGAAAGTTAATATTTTACCCTGGGACAATTCCATGGGCCCTTCAAAATCATCTGCCATGGTTCCGGATCTATATTTATATTTATATCACTAAATGAAGAAAAAATAAAAGTTACAATCATGTAGATATAACATGGAGCATGCCCTGACTTTTGGTTCATGAATTGTTCACAAATTTTCCTTCAGGAACAATTCATGGTAACGGAGTACACGGCGAGAACGTAAGTCAATGGGACTTGTACTCCACCTAAATAACAAGAAAACATACAGACTGTTCATTAGGTACAAAGTTGCCAAACAACAACAATTATCAACAGTGGCCACACCAAATGTTTACGATACACTTATAATAAGCCACAACATCAAACAGTGGCTGACGTACAGAAAAAGCCACAACAACTACAACAGCAGCCACTCCTGTATGTATTTGTGACGATTTAAGGGAAAAGGATAACAATCGCTTTTGCGATTATAATCTCAAAATCGATTTTGAGATTATTAAATCTCAAAATCGATTTCTATAAATCGATTTTTAGCAATTCATAATCCCAAAATCGATTCTTGTGAATCTCAAAATCGATTCTAATGAATCTCAAAATCGATTCTTGTGAATCTCAAAATCGATTCTTTTGAATCTCAAAATCGATTTTTTTTTGATTTATGAAGGGAGGCATAGATATACTGTCGTATATAGATTTCATTAAAGCCGTTTGTTTATATAAAATATGCGGCCATAATATGCCGTGTTTTGAAGTTCGAAAATAATCGGTGATAATTGGGAAAAGTGACGAAAAGTTTTCCTCGATGAAACTTTCCCCCGACTGACATTTATATAATTACTAGTATCCCGGGTAAAAACTTTTTACCGAACTTAACTTCAAAAACATTAGGTCAAATCCACCATTCCCGTGTACGTACCCCGTCACGAAAAAATAAATCATAGAATCGCAACTCAAAAACATCCCAGGAGGCGTCGTTCGCCACCCATGTTCAGTATGCGTTGTGTCGCAGAATTTAACTCTTGCAAAAGTTTCTTTTCAGGCATTAATTTTTTAATTCATTTCTTACATTCAGAAAATTTAAAACAGAAACAAATAGCAACATGGCTCAGAATATATATTCATACGCAGAAGAGAAGTAACTTTAATGTAAAAATATGCAATATATAACACAGAACCGTTTACTAAGACATACAAAACCAAACATTGAATAACATTACAAAAATGATACCTTCCAACTTTTTCTTTTGTTCAAAAGTTACTTCTGGACTGCAACCATTAATGAATTTTTGAAATGATATAGTTAGTTCTTCCCAAAACCATCAACATCATGAATAAAACCATGAGTTTCATTTCTTTGTGCTTTTTTTATTATTGCCTAAAAGAATAATGTTTCAATTGTAATACCGAAAAAAAAAAAAAAAGAAAAAAAAAAAAAGGAAATTCAAGTACGTATTTATCCTAAAAACAATAACTAAGAAGAAAAATGTACACAAAAGATAAAAAGTCACAAATAAAATCATAAATTCAAAGTTATATACCTAGGCATAGTACGTAAACGATTACCATAACACAAAATATGCATAAACGTGATAAAATATAAACTTAAGAAAAATACAGCCAACAACATTTATTTTTTGCAACATAGTTTCATTGCACAGTCATTAAGTAAGTAAATCTTAAGTAACCCTCTCGACATTATAACCCATCATGTACTTCATTTCTATTTTAACAGATCAAAACATTAAAAAAAACATATACAATAAACCTAATCATGCTATGACGTAATCTAAAGAAAAACAAAACAAAGTAAAAGAAACTTTGAAAAAGTATTAACCTTAAAAATAATAATTAAAAACACAAACGTAATGACAGAATTAGTATAGCTGAAAAATTTTTAACATATGAAAACATTCGTGGAGCCATTTTTTATTTCCAGTTCAAAGCTCCTCTCTGCTGGAAAATTCAAAACACAACAGTAAACATCCCTCTTATCCTTTATGTATCCACTAATACTAACTGTGTTTAACTAAATAGATACTATTTTAACTTTACCTTTCAATACCAATTCACATCATCATGATAGTAAACAATATATATTGATCATGTTCTGTAGCCATTATCAAACACTTCTAAACTCTTTTACTTTCTGTATTTCATACCTGTAAACAAATTAATAACACTCGATTAACTTTCCAGCATACTTTCCTATTGTAAAGACACACTTTCTCTTTGCTTTCTACTGGCATTCCAATACCATTTTTATACAGTAAAAGTCATAAAAATGCTTTCTTCGTAACTTCATAACTGTGGAGCCATTTTGAATTAAATAAAATAAGGAACAGCAACTTCGTTACCAAAACAAATCATTAACTGCTTGAGGGACATGCATCTTAATGATATGATCGTTTTAACTCTGTTTTTACTCTCTTTTAAGGCTGTATTTACTAAATCCGTTTGACTCATGTACTAACGTATATTACTTTATATCTTTTCCAAACAATTTCTCTCCGAAAAAAGAAGTAAAACCATTTTCTTCACCAATGTAAATAAACAGCATCCTTTCTGCAGCCATTTTTAAACAACTTCAACTTCATCTACACTACTCTACTGCTGCACTCACATAACTATTTGATAACTATAAAAAGAAATACGTAAACAGCTCGTAAAATGAAAATAGACTTTCTTCATCTCGTTCTTCGTTTCGTTTTCCTCTGAAAAAACCTATATATAAAAAACAACATCTGTTTAAAAACTCACCTAAGCATGTGGTTACACCTGTTCTTTTATTAATCTAAAATAAAATCTAAAATACAATAACAATAAAAGTTTAACAATAAGTTGATAACTAAAACGTAAACAAACATTTAAACGTAAACAAATATTTAAATACATTTAAATACTAACTTGTTCTTTTATTAATCAAAAATAAAAGTTTTATAATAATACCTTTTGTTCGTTCGATCTTTCTGCAGCTAATATTTTTTAAAACTTTACTGCACTTCTTCTGTATATCTAAATATGATTTTTCATTGTAAACAAACGATAATAAAACGTTTTATAATAATAACAATACCTTCGTGCATACAAACCTGTCTTTCTTCGTCAGTTCTTTCGTCGATTTGCTGCCTAAAACAATCAAATTTAAATTAAAATATTCGTCAACAAAAATAAACACGTCTTCTTCGCGAAGTTTCTTGCTCACGAAATGATCGTTGACAAATTTCGAACGATTAACATTGCATTGCTCGCACTCCTCCAAAGACGTTTTTCGGCTGATTTCCACTGCACAAACCAAAAATAACAAAACGGAGGAGCATATACTAATCGCGGAAAATCAAAAAAAGTGTCTGTCGCCGCTGCGTGGCTTTACGACGAAAAGGGAAAAAATAAGAAGGTTTTGACCGTGAAAAAAAAAAAAAATATGTCACTCTCTAAAATAAAAGTGGGATGCACAATCGCGGATTATTATAATAAGATTAGCCGAATGGAAATAAGAAATTGTTATTTCAAACAGTGCTCGTCGATAGCAGCGTAGCCGTAGAAACCTAGTCATAATAAACTCGCTTGTTCATGACATGATAAACACTAATTTATTCAAATATATATTGACTTTATTTATTAAACGGAAATGTTTTTCTAGCAATAAAAAGTTTCCCAAAAGCATTTATTTCATTGATAATAATCGTCTACGTCTACACTTTCATTGCTGCTCTTGAAGAGGCAGTTGTCGTTGTACCTCCACCAAATCTGAAAAGTGAAAAGTTTAAAAAGACCATGTTATTCGACTTTTTGAAATGTACATGTACAGGCAGCACCCGTTCGTGTATTGAATTGCACTTGATGAGCTTGTTCTCATATTCAGTTGGAGATTAAAGATACAGCAGTTCGTTTGAAAGCGACCACAAGTAGAAACCGTCTACTATAATTCTTTTTTTAAGTTGTTCGACGGGATTGCTATTCTTTGAATCTCTTGGGGGAAAATGTTATAACAGACAAAAGACTTTTCGAAATTGATCATATCGTCACGATTTTAGTGATCGTTATTGTAACTTCATTTACGATAATGTTTTTAAGTTCAATATTTGGATGAAGGATGAATGCCGGAGGAGACAAATATGAAAACATTTTAACGTCGGCTTCACGAGTTGCAAGAGTTCTCTTTTGAAATACTCACCTTCGTTAAAATAGAATAATACCTGTTTCCATCAGTTTTTCATCATATGTTTACGTAGATGATTGTCTGAAAGCTGTGTTTACGCAGGGCTGCAAAACTCTCCCATGTCCTGGCTGTACAATTCTCGCAGTCAATGGACAGTTGGAAAAGCTACGCAAGCTTCTTTTATGGAATTCCCGGTTAAGCTTCCATTTAACAGTGATATTGTAAAGGGAGCTGGAAACTAAAATGCTTTTTAATTTCACTGAAATAAAACGAAAACGAGTCTTACTGGTACCACTAATGTTTTCTTATTCTTTCGGTAGTTGAAGAAATGAATTCGTATAACGAAGGGTGTTTCAAAATTACCTTAGCACGGTGGTCGTTCTCCCTAGTAACAGCAAATTGGTGAATGGTCACTTAATAAACCTAAGTTATCCTTCGTTATCAATTGAGCACGAAAACTAATATAATAGGTTGAGCATGTTTTTAATTGGATTGAAATCTTCCATCGGAAATTGCATTGAAAAGCACCATGGGTTCTCCATCGTTGATGCTCAAGCAGTTCATTCATTTACACAACATGATTATGCAATACCACCTGCACGTTTCAAACTGGAAACATGTAGTTCATTATCATTTTTATTACACATTATTAGAAGACGTTGACGAAAGGAACAAAAAAAATATTCAGCGATAAAGGTTTTTAAAAATGTTTTTAAAGTTCTAATGACTATCTACGTGCGCGATTAAAAGTGCATCTGAGCTAACTCTAGGAGCGCCTTGGAAGACTTAACCTCTTACGTGTAATATACTCTTACGTCAGGTTTTCTCTTTACTACGAGGAAAATGTTTTGCTAGTGAGAAACACGGCGTAAGGGTTCATACGTTCGTTACGTTAAAAAGTGTCTACATGTGAATATAGCCTAAAATACTAGAATTGCTTACGCCGTTATCAACTTAAGAAAAATAATATTACGCAAAATGGTTTCCTTGTCACAAGTAAAAGATCAATTGTCTTTTTTCATTATTTAACTTTAATGTTTTCAGAACAATTTCAAGTTAATACTGTTTCTGTATCAAAATTCCCTAGAACGTCACAAATCAATTTTGAGATTCTTCAAAAATCGATTTTGAGATTCAAGAAAATCGATTTTGAGATTCAAAAAAATCGATTTTGAGATTCTAGAATCGATTTTGAGATTCCAAAGAATCGATTTTGAGATTCTTTGAAATCTTAAACATTCGATTGGAAATCCCATAATCGATTTCCTAGAATCGATTATTTAATCTCAAAATCGATTTTTGAAGAATCTCAAAAGCGATTGTTATCCTTTTCCCTTAAATCGTCACATTTAAACTATACTTATAATAAGCCACAACATCAAACACTGGCTGACGTACAGAAGAAGAAATCAAAAAACATAAACTGTGGCGACCACTGTAGGTTTATTTACGCCATTTTATTATATATCCGAATAGGCCACAACAATCGAACATTCACAGCAACACTTGTGGAAAGACAACATTTTGAGTATACATCTTTAAATTAATATAACCTTGTTGTGCCCCAATTTGTAATAATTTGCCCCAATTTGTAATACCTGCCCCAATTTGTAATAAACTTCGCCTCAATTTGTAATACCTACCCCAATTTGAAATAAACTTTGCCCCAATTTGTAATAAAATAGCTGCCCCAATTTGTAATACCGATTTGCCCTAATTTGTAATAAAAAAGCTGCCCCAATTAGTAATACATGGTTGCCCTAATTTGTAATAAACTCAAAATTGGACTTATGTCTTGTGTCTGCTCCATTTCTCCATGTCTGCATGTCTTATGTCTGCTCCATTTCGATGACGTCAATATTTGGGGCAATTTCGGTACGGGGATGTCAGGCTTCATATCTCGGGAATAAATCATTTAACTGAAATCAGTACATGAACCCTCTGGCATGGTATCTATATGAAATAAGATCATACAGAGTGGCTAAAAAGCATTGATGATGTCATGACAAGAGGTATTTTCAAATTGAGAATGAAAGGGTCAAGTCCACGTGGATTCAAACGTTATTCACTTTAAATATCAGTTAACCGAAAAATGTTATCGAAAAACAATTAAATAAAGGCATTAGTCTTTCATTAGGGTTAGGATTAGGGTTAAGCCTTTTTTTGACAACACACATTTTACCCCAATATGTGATTTTATTATTTTACTAAATGCCAATGTTTGATATTAGCTTGCTTCGGATACAGAAATCTCTATTGTTTTTTAAGATCTTTTGACTAACTATTGTCATAATGTTATCACAATTTATTATAACGTTCGAATGATTGCAAAGAAATTGCATTATTCAAACGTTCGAATTTCCAGTTACATTGTTAAATGTTTAGAATGCATACTTTCGCCATCAAAAAGTGTTTTTGAAGGATAAATGATGAGAAAAAGAAAACAAAATTTTATTTCGCGTTCATTTTCTTTGTTTTAATTTGCTTGATGTGAACTGTTACTTACATCCAATCGGTGATGAGAAGTATGATATCCTTCTACATTTGGTAAATGGTCAATTTCACAAACTGGTAAAAGTGCGCACGAGGGTCGAAAAGTCAGCGGTTATAAGATTCTGGAGGGCCAAAGGAAGATTTACGAGTGATGAGAGTAGAAGAGTATTATTATTCGATAAAAAGAAGGTTGGGTCCTTTGATACTTATAAACAAACTTCCAATCATCCATTGAAAAAAATTCCCCAATTACATAAGGCGCGCAGCGCCGCATTGTAATTGAGATTTTATGATATAAAATTGAAATACGATTTAATATTGGATAATCGAGCCCATTCCCGCACATAATGGCACCCCGAGAGAAGCGAGTGCAAAACATCTATGAACATTAGATCGGCCAAGTTCGGAATAAATAACAATACAGGGGTGGACGCAGCATTATTTTATAGGTACGGCTCAACCTTGTGGATTCCAATAAGAATTCCGATTCCCCGATTTTTCTCGGTATAACCCGATCGGAATAACCCGATTTACGGACAAATTTATCCCGGGAGATGAACGTTCATTTCCAGTTAGCTACTTTGAACCCCCAACACCAAAATTAGCCTACATTAAACATTTTAAACGAAGGTGGATAGAAGAATAGAAGCTGAATACAGTAGTTTTTTTTAGATTAACACAGCATATACATAACAAAATAATTACAGCATTATATTAACTGCATCATTATATTAAACGTCTAAAATACCAAACACACTGCACGATTACACATTCTTTTCGTTGCTCGAAGAATTTACTAGCATTCTCATTTTCAAAAGCAAATTTATTTCACCCAAGCAAAATGGAACACAAAATTGAACTAAGAGGCTAAAAAACAGTATATTTGAAAAAATTATAATGAAAATTGGCACCATAAATTTTGTCAAAACTGAACTAAGAATGCAGTTTTCCTATAAATTCATGGTGCTAATACAAGCTATAATTTTCCACCCTCTATGTTGATTTTCGTCCTGCACTCCTCCTTGACTTCTTACTCTTCTCAACATCCTTTGGCACCTTTCCTTACTCTAGCACTTCATTAAATCTAGGTCGATCTGTTGATGTTTGTGCTAAAAAAGACAAAAGGTGAACAAATTCAAAATAAATGTATCTTATATTATGGTGAATTAGAATTAGTATGAAGTCTCCCACCATTTATTTATTTTTTTAAATACATAAATAAAATAGTATGTTCTCATAGATTATACAGTGAATATAATAGTCAAGACAGAACTGTCCACATAAAATAATTCTTCCTATTCTACTTGTATGTTTTCAGTAGACAATCGACCACACTCTGCAAAACAAAATCTTCTCTTAAGACAAAGGCTTCTTAGTAGAATCATAACAGGCTTTATCATCATTTATGGGAAAAAAATTGTTTGTCTTTATTTCTTCTAAAATCTTTCTTCTAAAATCTGGTTAGATATCAAATTCCCACACTGATTCAGATCACTTGGAAATGCAAGTAGTACTTCTTCTAGATAATTCCATTATCACATCTATACAATTTGACACAAACTTATCATTGAATTCTACTATTTGTTTCATTCAATTATCAATCATGACAAGCATGGAATAAAACTACCAGAACATAAGGAACTTGTCAACACACGAAACATTTCTTTGACTAAAGCTGATTTCCCACCAGGAAAGAGTAGTTGGGGAATTTCAAAACCAACAGAATAAGCATCTAGCCATTTCAAATGAAATGGCCATCCATCTGTTTTGTCTTTTTCGAGCTCAAAAACATTGTCAATAAATGATTTTATATATATCCTGGGGAGAAGCTGCAGAGGACGTGTCAATATGGGTTGTAACATCATCATCCAATAATGCTAATTCTTCATGGCTTTCATTAGCTTTGTCTGTAGAAGAAGATAAACTCAATTGGCATGTTGAGAATATATATATATATATCATGAGAAATTTCTTCAATTTTGGGCAACTATTCCTTCTAAGCTGAAGGTTTTCTTTGAATCTTAGATGTTCCTGTGGTTCCTTTTCTTTTATAAAGAAACTCAGGAACCAACAGAACATAGTGATTATGTGAAAAGTGCTTGATATTAATGTCCCCTCAAAACAAAACAAAATATGGATTGTGAGATAAGATTCATCGAGCTTACACTTAACAGGCCACACATTAGCATTTGGTTTCAATTTGGTTTCAATTTTATCCTCAAAGTGGGTGCATAATGGGTGCATGACTTATAAATGACTGGTGAAAGTCCAACAAACACAAGACAGAACACCAATTTTGTTCCTCACAAATTTGCATTGCTTGTTCCTCATTAACCCTCATAAACTCACTACTGAATTTTTTCCAAATAAAGCTAACAACACATAGTTATACGAATGCTTATTATCAGCAGTGAAAAATCTCAAAATAATTGCATATATATCTAATGAAATTAAATATCACAAAATAAAGTTAATGTATACATGCAAACTCTGTAGTTTTTGATCACCGCCAAAAGGTACCATGTTTAAAAAACATAATAAGTTTGGGTAATAATCAAGTCCAACGACTTGAGTAAAATCCCACCCAGGAGTTTAGCAAGGCAAAAAATAATAAATAAAAAGAAGCCCCACATAGAAATTATAAAATTTTGTTTTTCGTCAAACTTACAAATATAAAAAGCCATGCATGTGAATATTGAATCCACACTCACATAATTTTCAGAAGCTTTTTTGTTGTTGTGTTGTTTCGGTCATTAAATGAATTTGAATTAATGTATAATAATTAAAAAAACAAACTAACACTTACGTTTACAAAGTAAAATATAAAGAAAAACATAAACTTACTTTTAAAGCAATGACTGTGCATCTAACATGATGTCTCCTACCACACTATGTATGTTCTGTATTTCTCTCAGCTGTAAAGTACTTTTTCAAGGCTTTATCTACCAGATCCATGTGCTCATTGAAACACAAAAACCTTTCTTCATCAGTATGGGTAAATTTAAGTATTCTGTTGCCATGTTATCGTTGAGATTAAGCGCCTCAAAAACTTTTTCCCTATGCATCATGTGCGATCCAGACAAATTGAGAAAGAGGTTCATAAGATGATGCATGTGTGTGAGTTTTGAGCCGTATTTGCTTACTCTACCGACAACCGAAAGATTTAAAGCCTAAGGATTTGTTCTGATACGTATTATCGTCTTGCGTACATTTGGCACGACAGCCGCACTTTCAAAACAAATGGAAAACCGAAAGAAGTACCATGAAGCTGGGATTAGGGGTATAGGTGTCCAACTACCGTAAAATCGGGACTTGAGCAGTAACTTTGAGCCGTATCGAAGAGCTGCAATACGGCTCAAAACTGTTAGTTATAACCCCTATCATCATTGATCAAAAGGAGCCGATTTTTGAGCCATAAAGAAGAACAATAGAGCAGTGGGGTTTGCAGTTATAGCTTACCTAAAATTTGCGAGTCAAATGGGGCGCCAACAAATAATGCGCTAATGCATAAAAAACCTATTCGATTGATTTTCAAACGACGCCATTATCGAGTGATTACGACACGGCGTCAAGAATAGACAAACAGACAAAGAAGCACAACAGTAGATCATTTTTAGTAATCATTCTCTTGACTTAATTTTGCTACGGCTTGAGCCGTATGAGCCGTACCCTGCGTCCGCCCCTGCAATAGGATTTCAAATCAACTAGTAGAATGTATTTCCACAAAATAACATAACAGAATGACAAAATGATGTCTTCCAATCAAATGTCGTACACATGCAATCAATTTTTACCATAACGGTTTCCTAAAAAAAAAACAAATTATATATACAGGAATATATACAGGACTGGGTGCATCATGAAAGAGCACTGGGCTGGAGGGTGGGACAATATTAAATCGTATTTCAATTTTATATCATAAAATCTCAATTACAATGCGGCGCTGCGCACCTTATGTAATTGGGGAATTTTATTTCTATAAAATTTCCATATGATTTAATATTGGACAATCGAGCCCATTCCCTTACATAATGGCACCCCGAGCTACGCTCGATCTCTGTTCAAAGCGGCTTTTTTAAAACCTTATCCTGATAAATTTGAGTCTTATTTTCTATTGGTTTGTGATAATGTTTTTGCCAGGTAGACTCACCCGACCAATTGCCTCTGTCAAGAATTTCCTGAACAGATAACCCCATGACCTTAGCCTTTGATGTGGAGGCGGAACGACACGAATGAGCCGTGAATTTACTAGTGTCTATTTTTGCAAGTTTTAAGACATTTTTTATCCATCTAGCAATTGTTGAAGTAACAACCTCCTTATGAGGCTTTATAGGACTTAAAAGAAGCTGAGTTTTTCTATCCCTTCTCCATGCCTTGGATAACTCGAGGTAATATGTCAACAGTGAAACCACACAAAAGTTTCGATTATCTGGAAACTCATAATATTCAAACGTTGGTGGACATTCCCCTTTCTTTCGTACTTTGGTAACTTCGGCAATTTTGAAAATGTAAGATGAACCTGTGAACACCATGTACCGGGTGTCCAAGTACTGTAGTTCGCATCCCCTAGAAGCTGAACATAAAGCTAAAAGCATGGACAATTTAGATACTAAAGTAATACCTGTGAGATCTGAAAATGGAGGTAAAGAATTTAAGTAATTCAGAACCTGCTCAACATCCCATATGAACATAAACCTAGGACGTGAAGGTCTTGTTTTGAAAACACCTGAGGTAAGTGCGCAAACCTGAGGATGTTTTCCAACTGCAAAACCATCAATTGGCTCATGATAGGCTGAAATGGCTGACCTGTGAGTGTTAATGGTACTATACTCCAAACCTTCTTCAAACAAAAATGCTAAGAAATTTAGTACGGAACTCAGAGAACACTTAAAGGGATTAATTTGTTGTTGGTTACACCAGCGACTCCATTTCTTCCAGGCCGACTGGTAATTAAGATTTGTGCCTTTTGCTCTGAAATTTGTGATAAGCTCTGCAGCCTGTTTTGATATTTTCTCACTAGCTAAAATTTTCCTGAAATTTTCCAGGCCACTAACTGAAGAGTATTGTTCCTCAACAAAGGGTGTGCTTCCCCCATTGCATTTTTGAGAAGATCTAGCCTGTGGGGCAAGAGTAGAGGGTCTGCCATTACCATTTGTAGAAGCTGCCCATACCATGGTTGTGTTAGCCACAGAGGTGTGATCAAAATCATAACAACTTGATCTTGTCTCACTTTCATTAACACTCTGCCTATCACTGAAAACGGTGGAAATGCATATGGGTAGAAGCTTTTCCAATCCTGCTGAAGTGCATCCACTGCTAAAGCAAGAGGGTCTGGTTTCCATGACATGTACTGGGGTATCTGATGAAACAGGCGTGAAGCAAACAGGTCTATATCTGGTTTTCCCCATCTTTGGCAGACTGTGGAGAACATCTGAGGTGCAAGTCCCCATTCGCTGGAGTCCTGAAAATTTCTCGACTGCCAGTCTGCTCTCACATTTAATTCCCCCGGAAGGTGTTCTGCTGTTGATGTGATGTTCTGAGATAGAAAGTGTGACCATAGATCTTTTGCTAACTGTATCATTACTGCACATTTGGTTCCCCCCATTTTCACTAGATACGAAAGGGCGGTCATGTTGTCTGTCCGAAAGTGTATATGCTGCAATTTCCACATTTTTGTGTAAGTTAGAGTTGCCAGATAAATTGCTTTTAATTCCAAAATATTGATGTGGTATTGCGATTCCTCCCTGCAACACTGACCTCCTATTGAAACTCCTCTGCAGAATGCTCCCCACCCTTGTTTTGAAGCATCTGATTCCAGTATTACTTGATTCTGGGGTTTTAAAAGAGATCTGCCTTGATTCAGTTCCAAATTGTTTACCCACCATCGCAATTCCTGGAGGGCTTTTTCCTTTAATGTAACCCGGGCCTTGTAATTTCCCTCTATTTGTAAAACCGCATTTAGAGTTTGCTGTAAAAACCGTATTTGTAAATTCGCAGCTACCACTGTAAAGGAGGTTGCTGTTAATTTTCCTATTAGACTGCTCAACTCCCAAATGGTCATTGTGGGGTTCTTTAACACTGTTTGACAACGATTCTGTATTTTCAAAAGCTTTTCCTGTGGGAGAGTGACTGTCATGTCTATGGAGTTGATTATCATACCCAGGAACTCGATTTCCTTTCTCGGTTCCATGACTGACTTGGGAATGTTTATCATAAACCCCAGGTGTTGTAATAAGAAAATGAATGTGTCCCTTGCCATTAAGATTTCCTCCATTGCTTGACTCATTAGCAACATGTCGTCCAAATAAATTATTATTCGGATATTTATCCTTCTGAGTATAGCAATTGGGATTTTTAACAGCTTCGTAAATATTCGAGGAGCTGGTCCCAGACCAAAGCAAAGGCATAGAAACTTGTACAGATTGCCCTGCCAACGAAACCTTACATATTTTTGAGACCTGGGATGGAGAGGAACACAAAAATACGCATCCTTCACATCGATTTTGCAGAGGAAATCCCCTTCCTGCAACATTTCCTTTATCAAATGCATACCCTCAATCTTGAAATGATGGAAGGGTATGAATGTATTTAGATTTTTCAAATTTATAACCGGTCGGTTTCGCCATCTTTCTTTTTCACTAGAAAAACGTTGCTGAGGAATTCCCCTACAACTGGAGAGGCCTTCCGGATGGCTCCCTTCCTCAACATTGCCTCGATTTCCTCTTGTACAAGCGATTCCTCCGACTTCTGCATTTTGGCAGGATGTGGTGGTTTCATTTGTTTTGGTTTCTCCATTAAGGGAATTTGTAGCCCGGTCACAATGTCTAATATTTTCTGGTTGTTTGTAAGAACTTCCCAATTTATTCTGAAATATTTCAACCTTCCTGCTATCGGGTAATCCCCTATCTTGCAGTGTTGAAACAGGTTTCTGACCAGTGGATGCACATGCTGAAGGTTTTGGGGCATTATCAACTCTGGGGAATTTTTGTTTACATTCAAATTTTGAAGTTTTTCTGCCCTGAAGTTTGGGAAATTTTTGTCTCTCTTTACTGAGAAATTGCAGAGTCGGTTCACCCTCATCGAGGCATTGTTGACCAAGGAATCCTTCCTTCTGACTGGTAAAGTATTTATTCTTACCCCCAATCCTTGGGAAATTGTTTCTGTTGTTATATGGTGGTCTTGATTGCCCTCCATTCCTTCCCTGACTGGATGGAGGGCCCCTTCGAAAGGGCTGCCTGTTGTAGCCTCCACGATTTCCACTTGATCTGGATTGTTGTTGCTTCCTATTATCCATATGATCGAGCACTTCCTTTGATTTCTTCTTAACTTTTGCGAGGTCGACAACGTTTTGTTGGAAATTAGCACCAAACAATTTCGATTCTTTTACATCCTCGAAGAGGTTACTTTGCTCCCTCAACGTGGTTTTAGCTTTCTTTTTGTCTTGGATAGTAGATAAAACATTAAGACGTCTATGATATGTGACGGAGTTTACCGCCTGTCTTACCATCAGCACCGTCTGTTGAATAGAATTAGACAGTTGTTCTAAAGAAATGTTATCCTCCGGTCTATTTAAAGTTGCTTCAAGAGCGTACCATGCTCGACACAGAGGTCCATAAATGTTAGTTATTTTTTGCTCAATTTTTTGTAAACTCTCATCAATTAAAAGTTCTGGTTTTCGATGTTTCTGCTCCATTGAATCATGGAAAAAATCATCCAACTTTCTTGGTTTTAATAAATTCATTGGTACTGGGTTGTCCTTCAAAACAGACTCTTTCACGTCCTTTTCAGGGATAAACTTCCCCATATACTTATTGCAATAATCCGCCATCTCCAGCGGTAATTCGGAATCATTAATTTGGTCTTCGCCAAAAACTTCAAAACGAGGACGTTTAAAGTTCATTACTACTGATTCTTGATTTTCGTCATCGTCACTTTCATCCCGGGGACGTTTCTCCCCTATAACATGCTCATCGGCACTATAAACTTGTTTATTTGCTGCTTCTAAGGTTTCACTACCTGCAGCAGTTGTATCTTCAGGCGTATCAGCCATGATTAGCAAGATAATTTCAGATTATCGGTAACTTCTTGAACTTCTTCTTGCGGGAACAAGTCGAAAAAGAGATCGAGCGTAGCTCGGGGTGCCATTATGTAAGGGAATGGGCTCGATTATCCAATATTAAATTGTATGGAAATTTTATAGAAATAAAATTCTAATTGTCGTAAAAGAAGTCGTCTGTAATTTGAATAATCAATTCAACCTCAATAAGATGGAGGCTGGGAACAACATCGACAGAAGAATGAATACAGAAGACTCTCTGTAATTCGAACTGGCAAGGGACCAAAAAAATGTTTCGAATTACAGAGATTCTACTGTACTACAACATATTTTTCAATTCGGATAATTGCGACATGTTATGATTCCGAAATTGACCAATCGCTGACATGCTTTTTAAGGATGTTAAGTATCCTAATTTTTGATTTTAAACCTACTGACGTGAATGTCAATGTACCCAATAAACAAGAAACGCCAAGAAGCAATTAGTATACCGGGCAGACAAAGAAAAACCTACAATACGCCATTAATTGTTATTATAATAATTTTAATAGGTTGTTAAGAAGACCAAAACCAAAGCCATTGTAGCCAAAACCTTTATTAAAAGCCAGTCTGGCGGATACAAAAAGTTAAGAGCAAGAGCTGCGGATGGCTATGCGGGTTTAAGTAATAAAGAAATTCTACGAGTGACAATGAATGATATCAGATACTGACAGTATTCCATAAAATTTACCAATAAAGCAAAACCTAAGCCAGTTCGTGTCAAAAACATCCATAAACAGCATCAAATTGATTTAGTAGACATGCGGAAAATGAAGATCCAATATAAGGGTAGAACGTACCGGTACATTTTTTCTTTGCTTGATATTTTTTGAAGATTCCATTGGCTTGCTCCATTAGAAAGAAAGCTTTCTTCTCATGTGTTAAGAGAGTTGAACAAGATCTACTATATCCATGGACAACCAATTAGGTTACAAAGTGACAACGGCGGAGAATTTAAGAAAAATGTCAAAGTGTACTGCCAGAGGAAGAAAATTAAGATGATCAGATGCCGGCCATACAATCCCAAGGCTCAAGGAAAGGTTGAAAGATCTCACAGAGTTTCGAGACTTCGTGTTTTTAGAGCATCTACGTACGCGATAAAAAGTATTTCTTAATTTTTTGTCGAAAAAGGTTATTTTCAACGTACTGTCCCCAAAAATTTTGTAACTTATTAAGAGGCCACAGAGCCGGTTATTGAGTACGGTTATTAAGCAACTTAACTTAAGCATCCACAGAACATCCACCGGTTATCAGCCACTCTTAATAACCGCTCTTAAAAAGTTAGAAAGTTTATATACTTGATCTTTGTTACTTTGTTACTTTTAAAAAACTGGGAGCTGGAAACTAAGATGCTTTTTAATATACTTAATATACCTAAGTTATCCTTCGTTGCCAATTGACCACGAAAACTAATATAATAAGTGGAGAGTGTTTTTAGAGCATCTACGTACGCGATAAAAAGTATTTCTTAATTTACTCTAGGAAAGTTATATCGAGCGCTAGCGTGATCACGCACCTCATAATGAGAAGATTGAATTACATTTTAAATTTGAAAATAAAATGAACATTTGTTACGTTTTGAACAAAACCATTCATTAGCTGGAGATTTCTTTCGTAAATTTTTCGTAAGTTCTCATAAAAACATTAAATACACGTTGACTAGGGATCAAAAAAAATTTTTCATATTCCAAAGCCTGCCAATATACACTCAAAAAGACACAGGTAAACAATACATAATATCGTAAATTTAAGAAGAGATAACTTTTTAAAACATTTTTTTACTTTTTAAAAGTAACTTTACATAGTTTCTTTATACTAATACAAGTTTAAACGGCAGAGTTATTTAATTATTATCTTGAGAAATTTCTAGTGTTCACCAATGATACGAATAAAGAAGGCATTTCTCTCATTTTAGATAAATATGCGAAAGAAACATTAAAAGGAATATACTTGTACAAGAATTTCTGAGAAGAATTATGATCCTGCAGCTACTGGTTATGACTGGAAATTGGATTCCGGCTGTGCTGATGATAATGCTGACGACGTACAAAATGGTGATTGCAAATGATTAAGGAACACCACACAGTCTTGTTGCTGGGAAGAAACACAAGCAGATTGCGAGTGCAGCTGCTTCATTCATGATATTTTTCACAGATTAGAAGATAATTTCTTTAGTATATTTCAGCCATTCACTTCCTGAGAAACAAGAGAGAATACGGTATGTTTTTACTTATAAAAAAAATAATTAAATGACAGAATTATTTAAGTATTATCTTGAGAAATTTCTAGTGTTCACCAATGATACAAAAATAAAGAAGGCATTTCTCTCATTTTAGATAAATACGCGAAGGAAATACACTTGTACAAGAATTTCCGAGAAGAATTATGATCCTGCAGCTACTGGTTATGACTGGAAATTGATTCCGGCTGTGCTGATGATAATGCTGACGACGTACAAAGTGGTGATTGTAAATGATTAAGGAACACCACACAGTTGGAATGATAAAGAATGCAACCCCTTACTTGAAACAAGTGCTGGCTTCCTTGACACAGCAGATGAGATTTTTTTTTGTTGTTGTTTTTGACAGATGATGTTCTAGTAGATATTGTTTTTCTCTAAGGAATGGATTTAAGTCATAATTTCACTGACCAAAAAAGTTCACTTCTTTGGGTGATTTCTATCATGTGGTACTGTATGATACCAGGAAAAGAACACAAATATAAAATATAATATAATAAAAAATAAAATATTTAATATACTGCTACGAGCGCCATTACAACAAAAATTTTTAAGTTGTAGTTAATGAGTTTATTCTTATGCCTAAAGATAATGACGTCTGTCATTGTATCTCCTCCAATTCCAATCCTTTATCCTTTATTTAAAATTTCATTGGTACCATTGTACCTCCTCTTTATCTTCTGGATTTGAAATCACTCCTAAAATGTCTTCTCGAATCTTTTGTTTTCCTGAGCTCACGACTCCTGAATATCCATTGAGACATTCATAACCTTTAGCAATGAAGATGAAGAAAAAGTAATTTCGGGGTAGCAGAGGAGCTCACGACTCCCGAATATCCATTGAGACTTTCATCCTTCATCATGTCTTACATTAAATAACAAAATATTGTGAAGCAAAAGAATTGGTAGATTTCACCAACCACAAATATGTGACGATTTCAGGGAAAATCATCACTAAGGATTTATCGCTATCTTGCATTAAATTAATGCAAAATTATCGCATCACATATCGCATCATTATCGCTTCACTAAAACTAATTAATTCGCAAATATCGCATAATTATAATAATTTTCTTTCTATTAACCAATCACAGCGGAGAATCATTCATCAAGCGCATTAATTACTTCACGGTAATTATGTAAAATCTAATGTATAAATGTGACGTTCCAGAGGATTTTGATAACAAATGATAAAACGTTTTAAACGTTTTACACTTTGTTTAAAAACGTTTTTTTCAGTAACGAAAAAAGTTTTTCTTGCGATGTGCGCAACGTTGTAAACGTTTTCTTAAACGTTTCTTCGTTTTCGTAAAAAACGTTTTTTTTTTGGTTTTCGAAAAAACGTTTAAACGTTTTTACATAAAAAAAGATGAAAATGATTTTTAAATTTTGTTTACAAAAAGCATTTTCAGTTACTCAACTCGCTCAAAACACTTTAGCCTTCCGCTGTCCAAGAAGAGTTCCTAGTTGGTCTGGAATCAATGGAAAATAGTCGTCCAAGGACCACGTCATAAATAATTACGCTATAAATTGTACTGAATAAGTTAGTACGTTAGAATTTAAATCCTGGAATACGGTTTAATCCATAATACATAATGTCAGTAATAACTGGTGGCTGTAATTCGTTATTAAAACCAGTTATAATACATTGTGTATAACCATTCACTTGAGAGAAAAACATTGACGTCATTAAACTCAATTAAAACAAAAGAACGCACCTTGTTCATAAATACATTCGCAGGTAACACATGTAAGTATATTAATGCACTGATTACCTGGTTCTCATTCAGTTAAAGATTAAAGAAAGAACAGCTGTTTCAAAAGTTACTTCAAATAGAAACCGTCCGCTATAATTCTATTAATTCTATAAAGCTTGGTCTCCACTAGGCGCATAAGTGCGAAAAAGTGCGCTAATCTTATTGAACATATTCTAATCGCACTTTTTCGCCTAGTGGAGACACTATATAAAAATCGCTTTTCCGCACATGCTTTCTTCTTAAAAAAGTTCACGATGAGTGAGGAAAGTGAATTAGAAGATCTTGAAGATATACTGTTATATTTATACTTTCGAAAAAAAGACTAAAAGCAAGAAACAAAGAAAACGAAAACATAAGTATTGGGTGAGAAAAATCAAGCGATCTTAGATCATATGGTCGATAATCTTAATAATCTTACCGCTCTTAATAACCGCCACTCTTAATAGCCGTAAGTAAGCAACTTAACTTTAAATTCTTTCATGTGGTACTTACTGTTATTAAGAGTGACTGATAACCGATGGATGTCCTGCGCTTAATAACCGGCTCTATTCGATCTTAATGACAGTAAGTTGTTGAGAGCAAGTTATTGAGCACGAAAGTTACGACGGTTATTCAATAGGTACTTACGGTTATTAACAGTGGCGGTTATTAAGAGTGGTTAATAACCGTCCCTATTAAGAATTTAAAGTTAAATTACTTAATAACCGTTGGATGTCTTGGGGCTTAATAATCTTACGGTTTTTAAGAGCGGTTATTAAGAGTGGCTGATAACCGGTGGATGTTCTACCGTTAATTTCATCTGGTCACGTACTGTCCCCAAAAATTTTGCAACTGTTATTAAGAGGCCACAGAGCCGGTTAAAGTTAAATTGCTTAATAACTTGATAACCTTAATAACTATTAATAACCGTTGACTCTGTGGCCTCTTAATAACAGTTACAAAATTTTTGGGGACAGTACGTGACCAGCAGAAAATAACTGTCGTGAATTTTCATGTGTACAACCCCTGGGGTTATTCAACAGGAAAGGTACTTACGGTTATTAAAAGAAATACTTAATAGCTGAAATACAGACTCTCCTTCATAACCGTTCAATTCGTATTTTAATAACAGTTCACTGGTTAATAACCGTGATAACTGACACTCTTAATAACCATAAGTACCTTCCTGTTTAATAACCCAGAACACAGAAGAAGAAGAGGAAGGGGGAAATGAAAGAACATGGCGATTTTGATTTTAAATTATTTTTCGGAGTCTTTGCTTGTTTGCGATCTTGTAATTGGTCGTTGTCGTTTTCTACAGCGTGATGTTACTTCATCGTTGCTGTTGATGAAGCATACTTCATCTAGCAAGTGATGCAATCGTTTTTCAACCCTATAATACATAATACTAGCAAACCTAGGATGTACCTAATTGAATATGCATTAGTTAACAGTTAACTCAGGAAAACAAATGATGGAACCCCCAAAAAAATTTTTAAAAACCCTACCAAACCCTACCTTACGTAAATTTCGGTCATTTTGATTAAAATCAATAATTAATAATCAATAATCAATAATTTTAATTACCTTCTTCGTGTCAAACATTCCTCTTCTCCTCTAAAGGTTTAAAGACCTAACTTTACTTTGACGAAAAACATAAATTAGCAAGAAACTTACATCTTCAGGTTAAAATAAACTTATGGCGAAAAGCTCCTTCATAAAATAATTCATGATTACCTCTTTTGGTTTGCGTCTTCAAAAACACTTTCATCACATACCTCGAATTGTACTTAAAAGCTCCTTAATAAAAGGATTCATCATTACCTGTTCACATTTCCTTCTTCTGCAATTGCATCTTTT
Source organism: Turritopsis dohrnii (assembly GCA_027922465.2). Taxonomy (NCBI): domain Eukaryota; kingdom Metazoa; phylum Cnidaria; class Hydrozoa; order Anthoathecata; family Oceaniidae; genus Turritopsis; species Turritopsis dohrnii. Next base: position 17,045 of record BQMF02000766.1, on the reverse strand, counting down.
TCATCTTCTCCTCTAAAGGTTTAAAGACCTAACTTTACTTTGACGAAAAACATAAATTAGCAAGAGATCTGGAAAACAAATGATGCAACCCCCCCCCCCCCCCCCCCCCCCCCCCGCCAATCCCCCGAAAAATCTCAAAAAACCTTACTCTATCATTCGGTGAATAACATATTCAGTTTGGTCGTGGTTGATGGAAAATTTTGACATTATGAAATGTCTCAAGAATAGTGGCTCAATTACATGAATAAATAACGTTGGAGTTTCATTTTTCAGGTACTTTTCGAACCGCCGTTGGAGTGTTCTGACTATTATACAATGCCAATCATCTAGTAGATGATCCAAGGGGTTTGAAGAAAAAAGAATATTTTTTTTAATTCTTGAAATTGTTAACACCTTTCCATCTCCATCAAAATGTAGATGGCGTTGATTGAAAACGTTGAGACGTGCAGACTTCCATGGACTATTGCCATCCAAAATTTTTTGCATTATGTCTGTGAAAGGATCAATGTGAGCCACAAATGGATCAATGGTTATCTTCTTTAATTTGGAAATTATCGCAACACTAATTGAAAATGGTTCAGGGATTAATGAATCTATCCAGTTGTCAGGGTCGTATTTTTGAGGAAATGCATCTATTAGGAAATTAGTCTTAGCTTCAGTACTCAATGGGACCAACGATGTTTTGTCAATACTGCATGTTATCCTCTTGGAGTTGTCACTTTCCCCTTCTTCAGTACTGTTACGGTTGGTGCTGACCGTACCAGTAACATTCATGATATGCAAATCTGACAATTCTTGTACCCTGAAATTAGTAAAAAACACAGCCTTAGAGGTTATTAAGTCATGATGCAATTAGCTTATTCAGCAGTCTCAACCGGAGGTTATTAAATCAGACTACAGGTGGTTGCACCCCAAAACATATGCCGAGAATCCTTTTAATCTCCACCGCTATCTTGTCATGAGATGTTTGCAACCACCTTTTTCCGGTTATCAAACACAAGACCAATGCAGTCTCTAGCTTGAGGTTATTAAGCAGTCCCAACTTAAGTCTTAATGTCTCTAATAATTTCTAATAATATCTAAAAACACTCACGATTTTGACTGGATTCCTTTCACCTGATGTATGATGTTTTTCGTGGTTGGTGGGTTAATGAATGATTTTCCACAAATTGTAACAGGACCAATCTTATTATCCAACAACAAAGAGGTGTTATTGGTACTGTAGATTGTTTCACTTTTTGATTTTTCGATGAAAAGGAATGTACTTGTAGGATGATCGTGTGCCCTCCTCATCATGGTTTTCATTATGGTTCTCCTCGCACCGTTCGTTCTATCTTCCGTTCGTCTCTTTAATATTTAAAAGTAAGTAAAAGTTTACTCAGCCACAAATATAAATAAACAAGGACATGACCGAAAAATCGGTACTTACGGCCATTTCACTTGCTAGTTTATAATCGTTGATAGGCACGTTGAAGAACCGCGCTTATTAAAAGTTTGATAATTTGATAAATTAAAGACTTACCTTTACCTTAAAATCTATAAGTATATTTGTTCAAAGTTTATTTATTAAAGTTTTGAAAATAGAAAGAAAAATGCAATTTATGTGTTTGTTAATGAAGTAATTATAAAATGATAAAGTTGAAGGTAAACTTTATTTGGTCAGCATAAGGTCTGGAAATTTGAATTTGAATTTGAACTTGAATGGCTGATTTCTTTCCCAGAGTGCAATTCCCACGTGCGAAAAGTGTAACACATGACTGGGCCTACCAGGTTCATCGTGCACGAGGTCAGTCCAGTAAAGAAGCGCGCTTGTAAGACTTTGTGAAAAGTTGGTTAATATCCAGTAGTAACGAATCTGCTCTAAAAATTAATTTCGATCTTTTAACCCAAAAGAGACATGGTGTGAATTGGGTAAAGAACCTCCCAGAGTATATGAAATGTCTCAATAATGAGAAACGAGAAGCCCTTGGCTGGAAAAGCCCCTTCGAAGTATACTTTGGTAGAAAATCAAATGAACTTATAAAAGAACCATTAAATACCTGTAATGATACGATATTTGACGAGAATTACGAACCACCCAGGGAAATTGACTATAAAAATCATCATGAACAAAATATGAAAGTGTGTGAAAAGGTAAGAGCTGTATCCAAAAGGATTGGCGAAAGAATGGTAGAGGCTCATGCTCCGAAACACTGCTACATAACCTATAACCCTGGCAATAAAGTGTTTGTGTGATTGAGGAAAAAAGGTGGTAGGTTCGATGGAGTTCGGCACCGGACGGAAGATGGAGAACGCTTCAAAAGTCAAGGCTATAGTATATCCTTTGATCCACTGGGCGATGGAAATTGCCAATTCAGCGCAGTGGCATTCGCACTGCAATGTTTTGGTATAAAAAAAAAACGCTAGGGAAGTGAAAAGTGAAGTTATAGAGTACCTTGGCCACAACGATGTAAGCCCAGACGGGACTCCTTTAGAGTTATACGCTGCAGCTCCATGGCCAACTTATCTTGAAGATATGTCAAATGACGGTGCATATGGGGATGAAATTACCTTGCGGGCTATTGCAAATGTATACGGAATAATGTTTAGAGTTGTTTCCACATTAGGACCACATGCTATGGTGCATGTTCACCCTGAGATTTTGACAAGAGGATGTGTTACCCTTGACCATGTTGATGAAGAAACTGGAATCCACTACGTGGTTTTAGATGAAGATTGACATCTCCAAGGCATTTGACAAGGTTTGGCATTTTGGCTGTGTTGTGGTCTGCTACAACAATTGTATTGCAAAATTCGCACTTATTGTTGTCTTTGTTTGACTCAATTGTCCCTATTCATTCAGACAGGCTCTCTTGGGCTTATTTAGTTCTGTGTAGCTCAGGTGCCAATTATATCTATATATGTATTGTTCTATTGTATGTTGTCATAGCTACACTTATTGTTTATAGTTATATGACACACCCAATTATTGTGATTAGAACTGATGACTATTAGAATGTAATTCAATTTGCAGACCATGAGTTTATATAATTTGAACTTTGAACCATTGTAAAATACACAGACTTATTATATATATTTATACATATAAATTAGGTCAGTATTTAATATCTGGTCCTTAATTTTGTATTTAATTGATATAAACATTTGCATCACTTCAATGTACTCACTTGGCTATGAACCTCTAAAGAAGACACTCACTTGTTAAGTGTTACTTAGGTTTACTTAGTCAATGTCACCTTTTGTTTGATCTTCATCAAATATCTATGGCATCTTGTGTTTTTACGTGGACACATAAGTGATGCAACTGCAGAATCCAGCATAGGGCAAACTGGTCAGTATTTAAATATTTATTAAATTATTTTGTTTAGTTATTGTATACATTACTAATGGGTTTATTATTTATACCCTATTATATATTGACTAGTATCCCGGGTAAAAACTTTTTACCGAACTTAACTTCGAAAACATTAGGTCAAACCACCATTCCCGTGGACGTACCCCGTGACGAAAAAATAAATCATAGAATCGCAACTCAAAAACATCCCAGGTGGCATCGCTTGCCACCCTTGTTCAGTATGCGTTGTGTCGCAGAATTTAACTCTTGCAAAAGTTTCTTTTCAGGCATTAATTTTTTAATTCATTTCTTACATTCAGAAAATTTAAAACAGAAACAAATAGCAACATGGCTAAGAATATATATTCATACGCAGAAGAGAAGTAACTTTAATGTAAAAAAACGCAATATATAACTCAGAACCGTTTACCCAGACATACAAAACCAAACATTGAATAATATTACAAAAATGATACCTTCCAACTTTTTCTTTTGTTCAAAAGTTACTACTGGACTGCAACCATTAATGAATTTTTGAAATGATATATTTAGTTCTTCCCAAAACCATCAACATCATGATTAAAACCATGAGTTTCATTTCTTTGTGCTTTTTTTATTATTGCCTAAAAGAATAATTTTTCAATTGTAATACCGAAAATAAAATAAAAACAAAACAAAACAAAAAAAACAAAGGAAATTCAAGTACGCATTTATCCTAAAAGCAATAACTAAGAACAAAAATTTACACAGAAGATAAAAAGTCACAAATAAAATCATACAGCCAAAGTTATATACCTAGGCATAGTACGTAAACGATTACCATAACACAAAATATGAATAAACGCGATAAAATATAAACTTAAGAAAAATACAGCCAACAACGCTTATTTTTTGTAGGATAGTTTCATTGCACAGCCATATAAATTACATAATCCATTCTTCTCTTAAGTAACCCTCTCAACATTATAACCCATCATGTGCTTCATTTCTACTTAACAGACGAAAACATTCAAAAAACATATACAAAAAACCTAATCATGCTATGAGGAAATCTAAAGAAAAACAAAACAAAGTAAAAGAAACTTTGAAAATATATTAACCTTAAAAATATTAATTAAAAACACAAACGTAATGACAGAATTAGTATAGCTGAAAAATTTTTAACATATGAAAACATTCGTGGAGCCATTTTTTATTTCCAGTTCAAAACTCCTCCTCTGCGCTGGAAAATTCAAAACACAACAGTAAACATCCCTCTTATCCTTTATTTATCCACTAATACTAACTGTGTTATAACTAAATAGATACTATTTTAACTTTACCTTTCAATACCAATTCACATCATCATGATAGTAAACAACAATATTGATCATGTTCTGTAGCCATTATCAAACACTTCTAAACTCTTTTACTTTCTATATTTCATACCTGTAAACAAATTAATAACACTCGATTAACTTTCCAGCATACTTTCCTATTGTAAACATACACTTTCTATTTGTTTTCTACTGCAATTTCACTACCATTTTTATACAGTGAAAGACATAAAAATGCTTTCTTCGTAACTTCATAACTGTGGAGCCATTTTGAAATAAATAAAATAAGGAAAACAGTTCGTTACCAAAACAAATCAGTAACTGCTCGTGTAGGACCTGCATCTTTATGATCTGATCGTTTTAACTCTGTTTTTATTCTCTTTTAACGCTGTATTTATTAAATCCGTTTGACTCATGTACTTACGTATATTACTTTATATCTTTTCCAAACAATTTTCCACCGAAAAAAAGTAAAACCATTTTCACCAATGTCAACTTCATCTACACTACTTCTGTACTGCTGCACTCCCATAACTATTTGATAACTATAAAAAGAAATTCGTAAAATCAACATCAACAACAAACATCTGTTCAAAAACTCACCTACGCATGTGTGCTACCTGCTAACTAATCACTTACACACATGCTGCTGCCTGTTCTTTTATTAATCGTTCGATCTTTCTGCAGCTTATCTTTTAAAAACTTCACTGCACTTCTTTATCTAAATATGATTTTTCATTGTAAACAAACAACTAACCCGTGTTCTTTTATTAATAAGAGTAAAAGTTTAGCAATAAACACGATAATAAAACGTTTTATACTAATAACAATACCTTCGTGCATACAAACCTGTGTTTCTTCGTCAGTTCTTTCGTCGATTTGCTGCCTAAAACAATCAAATTTAAATTAAAATATTCGTATACAAAAAGACACACGTCTTCTTCGCGAAGTTTCTTGCTCACGAAATGATCGTTGACAAATTTCGAACGATTAACATTGCATTGCTCGCACTCCTCCAAAGACGTTTTTCGGCTGATTTCCACTGCGCAAACCAAAAATAACAAAACGGAGGAGCATATACTAATCGCGGAAAATCAAAAAAAGTGTTCTCGCATTGGCGTGGTTTTACGACGAAAAGGGAAAAAATAAGAAGGTTTTGACCGTGCAAAAAAAACAAATATGTCACTCTCTAAAATAAAAGTGGTATGCACAATCGCGGATTATTATAATAAGATATTACATAGTAAGCTTTGTAATTTTTAGTTTGAACGTGAGCTACTGGTATCAATAAAAAGCTTGTTACAAACACCCTGTGTACTGGATTCTTGCACCCAATTTTACAAAGTCTTATGGCATTTCTGGTTCACTCTTGAATCTTATTAAGTCCTTCCTCAGTGGCACGAGTATTAAGGTGGTTCTCGATGGTCATTCGTCTTCTTCTTACTCTATTAATTCAGGGGTGCCTCAAGGTTCTGTCCTTGGTCCAACCCTCTTTCTCATTTTCATCAACGACCTTCCTGATTGTATTCTCTGAAAACTTGCTATCTACGCTGACGACACTACTCTTTACTCGTCTCTTGAAAGGACTAAGGACTTGTTTGATAAGGTTGAAATGGCTGCTGAGTTGGAGGACGATCTTAGGACAGTAGTTGAATGGGGTCAGAAATGGTTGGTTTCCTTCAATGCTTCGAAAACTAAGCTTCTCTCTATTAATCGTTTCAGGGACCCTGTAATTCCTTCTGTTCTTATGAATGGAAGTGAGCTTGCAGAGTCATCTCAGGTTCGTCTTTTAGGTTTAACCTTCACAAAGAGTTTCACATGGAATTCTTACATCGAGTCCATAGCTAAATCTGCTGCTATGAAGGTTGGCTCACTTTTTCGGGTCCGTCACTTACTTCCGGCTAAATCTATCTATCTTTATGTTTAAGGCCACTATTCGCCCTTGTCTTGAGTACTGCTGCCACCTTTGGGCTGGAGCCTCTGCTCATTGTCTTCATCTTCTCGATCATATTCAGAAGCCCTTAGTTAACTTAGTTGGCCCTGATCTTTGTGCTGATCTTCACCCCCTCTCACATCTGAGAAACGTTGCTTCCCTGTCTCTTTTCTATAAATACTTTCATGGGCATTGTTCGGATGACTTGCATCAACTTTTACTCCTTCTCCTAAGACTTTCTCTCGGAACACTCCCCTCTCTTCAAATTCTCATCCTTTGACTGTTCAGGTCCCAACTTGCCATAAGAACTTTTATTCATCTAGCTTTTTCCCTCGGACTGCTCGCCTCTGGAATTCTCTCCCTCATAGTTGTTTTCCTGCTGAGTATGATCTACAATCTTTTAAATCCAAGGTTAACCACCACCTTGCTCTGTCTTTATAGCTCTTCTTCCTTTTCTCATCCCTCTCATCTGTCTTAATAACTCTTCTTCCTTTTCTCATACTGGTGGCTTCGGCCTTGCAGGGAGCAATTCATTTTAAAAAAAAGGAGACCTTGAGCTTCAGAATGGATCGTATATTGAAATGAATGATTCCGGGGTCGAGAACTACTCAAAGAACTCGATTGAGGAAGAGAAAGACGACAGATGCAACAATTTCAGCTCCTAAATCATCTGAAAATATGTCATATTTCGATTGGTTAAGAGATAGGAAAGTGCGGATGTTGGGACAGAAATTATGTCCCTCATAATCATATGATTTTCGGGAATTTCCCTACTATCATCTTTGTTTTCATAACGCGATACGAGTTATGAAACGTGTTATTTTGATTACATAACAAAATTCTCAAATAACAACGTGTAAACAGTTTCTATTATTATAACCACAAATTACTCATAAATGTAAACAATTAAATATCTCATAAAAATGTAGTAAAAAGCAAGTTTGTAGCAGTTTAAACTTTATAACATAAATGAGCTAATAATACTCCCAGCTTAACAAGCAAATTCTACTCCTTTACTAAAATCAGTAACTCCATTGTTTTTCAACCATTCTAAAACGTCAATGTGTCCGTTATAACAAGCAAATTCTACTCCTTTACTAAAATCGACGAGGCCGTTGTTTTTCAACCATTCTTAAACGTCAATGTGACCATTAAAACATGCTAATTCTACTCCTTTACTAAAATCAACGACGCCGTTATTTTCAACCATTCTAAAACATCAATGTGTCCGTTATAACAAGCAAATTCTACTCCTTTACTAAACTCGACGACGCCGTCGTGTTTCAACCATTCTAAAATGTTGATGTGTCCGTAATAACACGCATCGCACATTACTTTCTCAAAATTAGTTACACAATTTTTTTCTTTCAACTGTGTTAATAATAACATGCTTGTCATTTTATTTTGATGATTTGTAATACGTTTTAATCTGTCAATATCCATAGGTATTATATATTACTGTGTATAATTCCTTTATAATGTTTTATTCAACTTTTTTGTTTTGTTTTGTTTTTACCTCTTACCTTTTGTTATCTTATACATACCTATAATGTCCTCTGGCATATGTAGCAATACCATCTTTTGCAATAATTCTTTTGTCATCATCCGCATTGAGAGCGAGTTTGTTTGTTTTTATAGTGTGAACATCATGCTTAATCGATTGAAAGGTCATCTGTTCCCTGTAAACATTCTTACCATCGAACAAGCATCTCTTGTAATCATCAAACCCCATCGTCTTCTTTACTACACACTTCTTGACTCCCTTGCACTTCTTGTCTTCTTTTCCATCTAGCTGTTTATATGCATATGTCTTCGCTCTTAGAGCAACAAACTCTGTCATTATCTTACCACCCAACTCATCTTTCATTAGACCAATGACTTTCTTATTCAAACCTATGGGTAACGGTCTGTTATCTTTCTCATCGTACGCTGAAGTGTCGAATCTCAAAGCTATATCATCGGCGATATCTTTGTAGAAGTCGTCGGTTTTGATGTGGTAGACAAAGCTGTCTGTATCCATATAGCAGAGCTTTAGATTGTCACCATATTTTGGTTTCATGTAATCATAGTGAAACTCGTACATAATCGTCTTTGACAAATCAAGAACTGTAGGTCCCAGATAGATTAGCTTGTTCAACACAAGTTTGATCTTTTGCATTTCAGCAGCCATCAAATGATCACTGAAACAGATACTACCCTTGAAATTAGGTTTCATCACCAGCTTCTCATATTGGTCTTTCTTGGTAGCCAAGCGTATGTCTTTATGTTTACGTTGATTCTCCATAGTTTTACCAAAGACTGAATTGTTCATGAGCTTGAAAAAGTCCTTTTCAAAGTCATTCTTTGATTTGGTACGCAAATTGGTGTTGAAATCGATGTACGGCTTCAACCATGCGCTTTGCTTAAATCTCAGTACTCTATGAACCTTCTCAAGAACAAGACCATGCTTCAGCGCTTGATCAAGTGCACGGATATGAATAATATAGTTCTTCTTGTCTGAAAGACATGGAGTTAGCTTTTCTACACCATTGATCTTCTTTCGCTCGGGCATAAACGGAAGATCGTTATGTGAATCATGAAGCTCCTGAGGATAGTTCACATCAACTTCAAGAAGATAACCATATTTACCGTCTTTCTCAGCTAACTTTGAAATGAAATCGGCGGTAAATTTATTAGCATCTACCCACTTGAAATTCCCTGTCGGTAGCTTCTGAATCATAGCCCATCCATATAGATTGTTTGCATCAAGATATTGGAGATAGCTACTTTCTTCAGTCTTCTTATATTTAGCATCCATATACTTGTTATTGGCTTTAGCATGTCTATGAACAGCCTGAAAGAGACCTCCTCTAATACCTTGCTCTACGAACAGAAACATATCCATATCTGACAACAGATCCAGCTCAACCTCTGTCTTTTTCAAACAGGCTTGCCAAGCTAGTCCTGGAGCAGTGTAAAAATGTGCAGGATCCAGTTTATAGTTTGTTATACATGTTTCCCTAAAAGTCTCAAAAAATCAGCAAGCAATAGAACGTCTGTCTTGAGGTAGAGATCATGATACGCACCCATATTTTTATTTTTCATGTTTCCACACATTCTGTGCATGCGTATAATCAGCATCACTGATACCTTTCATGTTCAACTTGCTGTAAAAAGCATCTTTTGGTGGGAGCTTAGTTTCATTAAACTTATCAAAAGAATCAATGTATTCATAAGGATAAACTCCTTTTCTTCTCAATAGTTTGAATTGCTCATCACTCTTGAAGAATTTTCGAAGGTTTTTACACTGATCGTCGGATAGATTGTTTACCAAGTTATCCAGACTACTAGCCATGAAACGCACGCTATCGATGAATCTCAACTGTATCTTTTGAACCCTAGTCACCCCATTTTTATCAATGTATTCACCAACCTTAACATCCAATGAGAAAGAGATATATTTTTCTTTGTTTTCAGCGATGACGGCAATCCCTTCATCTCCATACTGTTTGGCTAGTTCTTTGATAAATAGATGAGCATCATATCCGCTCAGATTGTGAAAGACGATCGGAATGTATTTAGGCACTTTTTAACGGATATTACAAGACTGATGTGCAGCTCCACGAAATTTACCAGTAAAATGACAGTGATCCCTAACCTTAATATTATCTTTTTCAAATTCTTTCATACATATGTGGCACTTATCAGAATCGGTAAATCCCTGTTCCTCTTCATATGTGAGGTCTCGCATTCTTTGTTTAGGAAACATATTGTATAGCCTTTTCACTTCACCTACCGCATGATCTACAAAACGTAAAACACAGTCTTCACCACGATAAAGCATTAGAGGGTCTGAAACTTCACCATGAGCAAATTTGCTATAACAACAGAAGCCTGTGGGGATATGTATACCAACCTTTTTAGTGGATGATCCAATAACGCTACGCGGTTCTTTACAAACCTCTTTTGACAAAGCTTCGAAATCAGCATACATTATGAAAGGAGCTTTGAGCTGGTACTGACCGTCATGAAACTTAACGGTGCTACCCTCCTTTGGCATCTCAATCTTCGCAACATCATTATTTTTACAATATTCAAAGTGATCATCTCGTGTTTTCTCGCTTGAGAATCCATTGAGACAATTCGAGCAATAATGTTCTTTATTTTTGTGCTTCGAGTTGACCTTACTCAAGACACCGCTCAAGTTCTTTACAGCTATATAATGTCTCTTTTCCTCTTCACATAGTAAAAACAAAACAACTGTTTCTTTGCGATCAAGATGCTTCGACTTACGACACATATAGATACCTTCTGCCACATCTTTTGTTAAAACATGCACAGCGATATCAGGGTTCCTCCTCTCAAACAAATCTATTTTATTTAGCGCCATTGGAAACGATAAACCCTCCCAATTATATTTATCATACTTTTTGAGAGCTGAGATTCGTTCAGGATGATTATCGATCTTATCATGATTGAGATCCGCGATAACAGCCCATTTGAAGCATTCTTCATCATCTTCGTTATGTGGATTGATCACTGATTTCTTACCACTGAAATTCTTAGGTAAAGGCAAGTAAGAGCTGCCTCTCGTTAATTTTAGCTTGTGAAAATCCACATCAATATTTAAAATTTTATCGATAACAAAGCCGGATTGAGGTAACGCAGGGTTTTCAACCTGTTCGATTATCTTATTGAACATCTTATTAATAACATCAGATATATCGCTTTCATTGTGAATTGTTTCCATATTGCTATTGAACGCCTTATCAACATAGATTGTCGCTTCAGGATTGGATAGATCTTCTTTTCTCCATTTGATCCACACAGTTGCTTGAATTTTTATTGATTTTTTGTTTTTGAGTTCTCTCATAATCAGATCGCTTAAAATGGGTCGAACCTTTTCGAGAAACGAATCAACATCCTTTTTTCCATCTGAGTTTATCTTGAACCTTTTGTAAGAACCCTCAAACGCCATTTCAATGGGGACAAACGCTTCTGGTTCCACCAATTTTTCATCTTTTTCATCATTCTTCCTCTTGTAGAGATTGAGAATCTTCTTCTTCATCTCTCTGAAAGCGCTACTCACTTTCTCACGAATAGGTTTAGGTATGTGATTTACTAACCAATCTCTCCATTCATTCAACTTGCTTTTCACAACAGGTCGAGATTTTCCCATTTCTTGTTGCTCAAACAAATCCATATCTTGTTGGGTAGGAATAAATGGAACAGGTCTTGGTAGTGGAACAGGTCGGACAGGTGGGTTTGCTAATAATTCGATCAACTCAGCTTTTCTGAGTTTTGAGTAGCCAGGTATGCCACGCTCTCTCGCGATAGCTTTTAATTCAACAACAGTATTTTTAGTAGTCATGTTGTATAATTATTATTTGTGTAATATTTAAGTGATCATGATTTCTTTAAGATGTTTTAGAAATTTCCAATTTTTTCAGACTATATAGTTAACATTTGTTACTCGATTTTAAGTAACAAAAAAACAGCCTCTACAAGGTTGAACGAGCCAATTTTTTTTGTTTCCGAACCATCTTTTTCTGCTCTTTATTATGCTCTCGATATCTGAGATATTTTTCTTCGTTGTTATTTATCCAGTTTGAATAGCGTGTATAAAATGCTTGTTTCGTATCAGGATCGAGAGTATAAGATGGATCCTTATCATTTTTTTCAAGTACCTCAAGCATTTTAGCTTTGTTCATTTGGTTAACATATTTTATTTTTCGTGACGCACATAACGCTCGTAACGCACTAAAACCCATTGATTGGTAATCTGATTCTGTTTTGTCGGTCATGTTTATTCTTTATATAAAGATAATAAAAACTTTTAAGCCACTTTTCTCATGTCATTTTTTTTTAACAAAATGAGCTAAAATAAAACGTTGTTTATAAATAAAAAAATGTCAGACACTAAACTTCAAGAGATTTATTATCAACCTCAAAACTTATGGAAAGGACAAAAGGCTGTTCGCAATCTAAGAGGATTTGGTTTCAAACTGAAGGAAATTAAGAAGTGGCTATCAAAACAAGCTTTATGGCAGGTACATCTACCGACACCAAAAAGGATCGAACGTCCGCATTATGAGGTAACTAAACCGAATGAGATTCATCAATTTGATATATTATATATGCCTAGTGATATGCTATATGGTAATAGATACAAGTACATTTTGTCTGGTATCGATGTTGCTTCACGCTATAAGGTGGCTCGACCTTTGAATACTAAGAGAGCGAAAGAGGTTGCCGCTATGATTGAAGACATCTACAAGGTTGGACCGTTAACTTATCCAAAAGTATTTCAATGCGATAACGGTTCAGAATTCAAAGCGGATGTATAAAAATTGTTGGAGAAGAATAATGTTGAAATTAAAAGAGCAACTACAAAATATAAACATACTCATACAGCTTTTGTTGAGGCGTTGAACAAGATACTTGCCGAAAATTTATTCAAAATACAAGATGCTCAAGAACTGAATGATTCGGAAAAGGTATCATCTACATGGGTCAAATATTTGTATAAACTTGTGGGTAGATTAAACGATACGAAGACTCAGATGATCGGTATGAAACCGAAAGATGCCATCAAATTGAAAGAGGTGCCTCTCGCTAAACGAGAGAGCTATCCACCTGAAGTAGAGCTACCTCAAGATGGTTTGTATAGATATCTATTGCAACCGGGTGAAGAGCACGATGACCATCGAAAAAGAGCAACAGATATCATATGGTCAAAGAGGGCATATAGATTGAGTGAGGTAATAGATCAACCAGGTAACCGTATACTATATTACCTTCAAGATGGACCTGAACGAGCTTTTGTGAAAGAAGAGCTGATGTTGATACCTGAGGATACAGAGCTACCTCCTGATTATGTGCAAGGTTGGTGAACCGTAAATACAAAGTATCTTTACTAGAAACAAGTAAAGATGATGAGTCGACGAGATTTTATCTAGCGCCATATAATGTCATAATCAAAGAATTGTCTTTCTGAATTCTTTTGAGATTGTTTGAGACCTTTCGGTCTGACAAAGGCCTCTCTAGAGCTCCAACCATAATCATTTAATTCAATGAAAAGTCTTTCAGGCAACCACACCTTATATATATTTCCTGCTCCGTCTTTCAACTCTGCATACATAGCTTTTGTAGAAAAAAATTTAACATGATAAATCACGTTTTCAGGTAGCTCTCGCCACTTTATGATCTCTGCCATTTGTTCCTTGTTTTGCTTTTTGATTGTTTGTTCGAATGTATCAACTGTTGGGAATTCCATTGTCTATATGTACTTGTGATCATATCTCTTTATATCAGTTTCATTTATCGCTTTTTCAAATTGAGGAACATATAACCACACATCCTAGTAACCATTTTCGATTATGGATTTTTTCAGGTTTTGAAGTTCTATCATCAAACTTTTTTGAAATTGATTTTGGGTTTCAGTCTCCATCTTTCTATCTGTATAACTGAGTCCTTCTAAAGCTTTGTAATATGTTCCCTGCAAAACCTGGAATTCTTTGTAATTGATCCTTCCATCAGTCAGCGCCTGACTTATGTTAGTTTCAAAGACAGAAATTGAGGATGTAACAATATCATATAATTTTATCACTTTTTCTACTTTCTTTTGATATCTTTTGATGACAGCTGTGGTAAGTCCGGTACAGATAGAGCCAGCTAGGGCTACACCACCTAATCCTGCAGAAATAGGTATTCCGATAATAGTAGCCCCTGTTGCAATTGAACCGATGCCAGAGCCAATGGTTATAGCGCTTGAGCTAGCATTTACTAGCATCGATCCTTCTATGGCCATGTTATATCTCTTGAGCTTGATGCTAAACTTGTTCTTAAGTTTTATCAACTCTTCAAATTCTGAATTTATTACGCTTGCGTTAAACTTTTCCTGCTCATTCAAATCCTCAGGAGCAGTGGGTAGTTTTGGATAAATTTTAAAACTCATATTTAGAGGGATGTTATAACATAATATAATAATAAATTATCCTCTAAATAAATAAAATGGCGGACATTGACATTGACCCCTTTGGAGAACATGGGATGACGACAGATGAAACAACCGATGAGACGTTTCCTCTCATACCGACCGGTGACCGTACGGGTGCACAGATACATACATCAGGTGACCGAGAAACATCATTTGGAGGTCACAGTCTGCATACTAGAGTTTTGAAAGAACTAGTTGAAGGGCTGTATGATAGATTATCCGAAAAATACCGGTCAAAACCTGAGACGTTATATACCGATCAGTTTGAAATTAGAGATGGTGAATTATACTACAAAGACGGTAGCAAACCATTGACAAACAATGGAAGACTAAGGGCTACCGGTACTATAGCTGACATATTGGGTAAGAACAGGTTACGCAGTTTAGGGTATGATATACCTAAGAGCAAATTTTCAGCCAGACAGGCAGCTGTGCTTAATAAAATAGCAGAAGACCTTCCTTCGACATCTAAAATCACAACAGCAACCGATGTAGAGTTGGAAGATATGTCCGGTGATGTGGTGAACAGTACGGAAGATTTAATTTCAACGCTTAGACAACAATCGGTCGATCATGAAACAACTCAGACCGGCGATCTATTTGAATATCCTGTACGTGAGCTGTTAGGATTGGATAAAGCGCTGAGAAACATACGAGGAGGTCTTCAGGAAGAGGTTGCGAAAAAGGTTCGAATAGAACAGCATATCGATAAGGAGAAAAACAAGTCGGAAGAAATGGAAAATGATACAACATACACAGATGAACAACGAAAAGAGGTTGAAGAGAGAATGGTAGGATTACGTGAAGAGTTGAAAGCTAGGAAAGAGAACATTAATATTCTCAAAGGCAAACTAAACAGTCAAGTTACGAGCATCAAAGAAACCATTGCTTAAGTCCTCGATAAAGATACCTCATTAGGTGAAAGGATACGAACACTATTCCGTGAACAAGGTATATAAATCGTTAGCATTCTGACAGCGTTTGGTATGGCTATAGGTGTTCTTGTGGAAGCTTTGTTACCATCTGGAGGTGGAAGCTCTGTAAGTCATTCACAAAATCCTGACAAAGGTGGTGATAAAAAGGACGATGCAAAGGAATGGATAAAAAATAAACTCAAAGCGTTAGCATCACTTCTAGGTAGATTAGCATCTAAAGCGGTAGAGGCTTTACCAGGAATAATTGGGTCTATCGTATCATGGATATTGAACAGAGCAAAAGAAGTTGTAGGTTGGTTGAGTCAAAATTTATGGGCTCTGATTGTAGGGGTTGGATGGATGATCTATTCGTACCTTGTCACTAGACGGTAACCATCTGAAAGTGTATATGTTACATGTATCGTGTAACATAATTTTTGCTGATGGTCTTCATCTTTCAAAATACCACACAATTCCACCAATACCGAGCATACTCATAGCTATAAAAGTCAATTCCCTTTCATGTTGATCATGAATCGGTGTATAAAAGTCGCTCAATACAGGCTCTCGTGGTAGCGGTTCAAGATGATTACTAAACACCCTATTGTACTCTCTCATTGCATCATTTAGTTCTACGAATTTTGAAACAGCCTTCTTTTCGAGCAATAGTTGTTTATTGATGAAATCGATCCTTTCCTGTCGTTTTTGCTGCCATTCAATCTGTGCTTTTTGTAATTTTTCTATGGCCAAATCATGACGTTTTCTTTCCTTATCGATT
The DNA here is from genome assembly GCA_027922465.2 of Turritopsis dohrnii. Lineage (NCBI taxonomy): Eukaryota > Metazoa > Cnidaria > Hydrozoa > Anthoathecata > Oceaniidae > Turritopsis > Turritopsis dohrnii. The sequence continues at coordinate 792 of BQMF02000766.1, read as the reverse complement.
CTGTCTTTGGATAAACTTGAAAACAGATAGCTTGATCCTGTGAAAGCCAAAGCGTTAGCCAAAGCTCCACCCAACATCATTGCGATTGAAGCCATATTTAGATATTGATATTTTCAGGCAAAATCTTTTGTTTGATTAAGTAGTCCTTTGTCACTTCACTAGCGGCAATAATGGCAACTAGTTTTCCCGTATCTTCCAAGTCGAACTTTTGAATAGAGGGAGGTGTCATTTTTAACACCTTTTTTCCTAGCATAGAGTAGCCGATAGCGAAAACGCAGACGACTGATGCATGATATAAATCGTTGGTGATACTTTTCTTGTCCATGTTTGTTATATATACATTTTTTTCTTTTTAGTCCATTTCATGTTTATTGATTTTCACTGGTATTTTAGATTTTCGTGGAAGGGGGGTGGATGGTGACCCACGGGGTAATATTTGATCTTTCTTTTTATACACAAAATAAGCAAATCCACCAACTAAACCGAGAGCTATTATTCCACCTACACTATAGATGTAGTTCATGGGTTGTTCATTTGGTTTGGTGAGAGAGTCATCAGGCTTCTTCACTTCTTTTTGAGGTGACACTTGTTTTAATTGTTCTGGTTTTTTACGGTTGTATTCCGCCAACTTCTTACCCGCTTCAACCTTTTTTGGGTTCTTTGTTGTCACTTGAATGGGAGTCTGTTCTTCTGACATTTTTATTATCTGCTGTATTTATATTATCATCGGATTTATTTAAATTTCTTTTATTAATATAATGCCTCCCGGTAATAAGTCCAACACTGAGTGGT